>NW_020872808.1:452297-469844 GCF_003789085.1 Penaeus vannamei | reverse complement strand
CTCTCTCTCTCTCTCTCTCTCTCTCTCTCTCTCTCTCTCTCTCTCTCTCTCTCTCTCTCTCCCTTTGATTTTACTGTCGAATTTGGGGCCAGAAATATACTCATTTTATTAACAACTCAATTAAAGTTCAAAATGAAATCTTAGCCTCAGTGCCTGTGATTAATATAACTTTACTGAAATTAGGAATTAGTATTTTGTAGATTAAACGCCCAAAATTGCAGCCAGTGTTGAAATGTTTTAAAAATATATAGTGGACAAGAGTAAATGAGAGCGAATTTAATAATATGAATCTAGTATTTTGTAGATTAAACCCACCCGAAATTGCAGCCAGTGTTAAAATGTTTACCATGATCATTACAAATATTCCAATTATTTTTCTCTCTCTTCATATATCATCTCCGTTCCCAGCATTCTCTCAACTTCATAGCTTTCTTTTGTGTAGCAATTGCTCTCTCTCTCTCTCTCTCTCTCTCTCTCTTCTCTCTCTCTCTCTCTCTCTCTCTCTTCTCTCTCTCTCTCTCTCTCTCTCTCTCTCTCTCCTGACATATACACCAATCATAAAAGAATGGACAGGTTAAACATATTCCAATGATAATTCTACTGCAAAATAAAGACAAGCTAACAAACTGCAAGGAAATACAGCCTATCAGTTACAAATAAATTATATATATTCCCTTTTGATTTTACTGTCGATTTGTGGCCAGAAATATACTCATTTTATTTAACAAGTCAATTAAAGTTCAAAGTGAAATCTTAGCCTCAGTGCCTGTGATTAATATAACTTTACTGAAATTAGGAATTAGTATTTTGTAGATTAAACGCCCAAAATTGCAGCCAGTGTTGAGATGTTTTAAAAATATATAGTGGACAAGGAGTAAATGAGAGCGAATTTAATATATATGAATATAGTATTTTGTAGATTAAACCCACCGAATTGCAGCCAGTGTTAAAATGTTAAATAAATCTAATGGACAAGGAGAAAATGAGAGCGAATTTAATGTATATGAAGGACAGAGACAAACAGAGAAATATATATATATAGGAGAGAGAGAGAGAGGGAATGTGTTCTGTCATTCATATATGTAATGTATGTACGCATACGTTATACACACAACAACAAAAGAGATAAAAACTAAAGACGTCATCCATTTTGTTTGAAATATGTATTTAAGATTTTACCACATGTTTACGTAATTTTCCAAGAAAAAAATCTATAATCAATAGAATTCAGTAGCAAAGGATAAACTCATAAAGGTTGTTTATCCTAGTTCCTCTATTTGAATATCTAGAAAATGAGAACATTTGGGGGACTGGGGGTCCGAGTGCACATAGTGCACGGTGTGGTCGATGCCTTAAATTGTACGACTTCTAGTCAAACAACACAGATTTATTCGAAACCGGTCAAATACATCTCTTGTATTGTGTCAAACAACACATCCATACTACAATGAAGTGCTTTATCCTCCTAGCAGTTGCATTCATTGCAGTCACATCAGCACAACCAACGTCTTACAGGCAGGATGGTTCCTACAAGAGTGCAGCGCTGAACTTTGGTCACGATTTCGCCCTACCAAGGATTCCAGGCGTTCAGCTCCAAGTGTCTTCCGTTCCTCTGCCCATCCCTACGCTGCGCCAGGAGTTCTTCAGGGTTCCACTTCCTGCCCTTACATATCCGAAAAATATTGTACGTGGGTATGTGACGCGTACATAGAAAAGAACACTATTAAGGAACATACTATGTGGCGCGTTTATAGGAAAACACTATATGGACAAATAAAATTTATTTGAAATATTAATTTGCCTTTCCCTATTCTATTAGTATTTTGGTTCCATTCTGCTGATATGGAAACCATCTCAAAACATATTTTTCACTTACAAATAACTTACAGATTTCACAATATAACAAGTATGGGATTAACATATGGACTTTTTTTTTATAGTTGATTCATCCCATGTACATTCTTTCAAGTACATATCAAATACCCAACGAATTTCATCGGGAATGTTTAGTTTCATTTTACGGATACAAAAATGCCTAAATGAGGTGTAAAGTGATATTACATGCAACTATTGTGTAGCTTACAAAAGTAATTATTCATATAAACAATAACGGTACTATGGTCATCCTTATTACCTGTTCTAAGGATAATCATCTTTCGTTTTTAGAAAATACTGATTAGATATAAAAGTGATATGAAATTGATTGAAGGCGATATACAAGTAGATAAATAACCGCTAATCTTGATAAATTCTATAATTAAAAGTTAATTTATAATCATTCATTGGCGATTGATAAGAGAGGTGGGAGTAAACAGAGAAAGAAGAGGAAGAAAAGGAAAATGCGACGAGAGAGACAAAAAGGCGGAAGAAGCGAAGGCGGAGTAGAGAATAAAAAGAATTTGAAGACGGTGGTTATGATAACTATCATTATGGTTATGACTTTGATCTGTACGGTTATCAATCTAATAATTATTACCATGTTCATAATTGTTACAGATATTATTTGTCTTTATCTATCATCTCCGTCTCCATCCTCCTCTCACCTTTATACTCTTTTTACGTTAACTGGCATGTTGCTACACACGCACACAGACTAGCAATTGCTTGCTTGTTTGCGCTCTCCTCTCTCCTCTCTCTCTCCCTCTCTCTCTCTCTCTCTCTCTCTCTCTCTCTCTCTCTCTCTCTCCTTCTCTCTCCTCTCTCTCTCTCAGCCATGTACACCAACTCTTAAAAGAGGGACAGACTAAACATATTTTAATGATAATTCTAACGCAAAGCCAAGGTGGAATTCCTGCCTTAGAATACTGTCAGGAATTTCTTCGAAAATCCTAGTATTCGTAGTATATAAGATTGGTAACCATTTATCCATCTATGATATATCATATATATAGAATAATGCGTAACCCACTATTCTGATTTTATATAGCCACTGTAACAGTATATGGCCACTGTAATCCCTTGTAGAGATCTGTGGTGAATGTGACTTTCATGTAAAATCACATTCCAGATTGATAAGTGTAATCATATTCAGAACAAGATAGTCATTAATGTCATTACTTTCACATACACTGTGTATATACTTTCAAGTACTGCCCTTGCATAGCCACAGAAAGAAGTACAAAACTAGTAATAGCCTCCTCAATTTTAAGGAATCCATACACTTCAATTAAAGTTCAAAGTGAAATCTTAGCCTCAGTGCCTGTGATTAATATAACTTTACTGAAATTAGGAATTATATTTTGTAGATTAAACACCCAAAATTGCAGTCAGTGTTGAATGTTTTAAAAATATATAGTGGACAGGAGTAAATGAGAGCGAATTTAATATATATGAATAATAGTATTTTGTAGATTAAAAACCCACCGAAATTGCTGCCAGTGTCAAAATGTTTAAAAATATCTAATGGACAAGGAGAAAATGAGAGCAAATTAAATATATATAAGGATAGAGAACAACTAGAGAAATATATATATATAATATATATATATATATATATATAATATATATAGAGAGAGAGAGAGAGAGAGAGAGAGAGAGGAGGGAATGTGTTCTGTCATTCATATATGTAATGTATGTACGCATACGTTATACACACAACAAAAGAGATAAAAACTAAAGACGTCATCCATTTTTGTTTTAAATGTGTATTTCAGATTTTACCATATGTTTACATAATTTCCAAGAAAAAGGAATCTATAGTCGATAGAATTTAGTAGCAAGAGGATAAACTGATAAAGGTTGCTTATCCTAGTTCCTCTATTTGAATATCTAGAAAATGAGAACATTTGGGGGACTGGGGGTCCGAGTGCACGATGTGGACGATGCCTTAAATTGTACGACTTCTAGTCAAACAACACAGATTTATTCGAAACCGGTCAAATACATCTCTTGTATTGTGTCAAACAACGCATCCATACTACAATGAAGTGCTTTATCCTCCTAGCAGTTGCATTCATTGCAGTCACATCAGCACAACCAACGTCTTACAGGCAGGATGGTTCCTACAAGAGTGCAGCGCTGAACTTTGGTCACGATTTCGCCCTACCAAGGATTCCAGGCGTTCAGCTCCAAGTGTCTTCCGTTCCTCTGCCCATCCCTACGCTGCGCCAGGAGTTCTTCAGGGTTCCACTTCCTGCCCTTACGTATCCGAATAATATTGTACATGGATATTAAGGAACAGTGTATCGCGTACATAGAAAACTCATTGCCATCATATGGAAGAAATAAAACTTGAGTTGAGATATAGAATTATCCATTATCATTTCCCTATGCTAGTGTGGTCGTTTCCATTCCGCGGATATGGAACAAAATAAAATCGCATGCCATATTTTCAGTTACATACAGTACAGATTATATATATATATATATATATATATATATATATATATAGTATATATTATATATATATATATATATATATATAACCACGATACTACGTATAAAAGAAGGTTAATCTATAACATCTTTTCATTGGTGATTAACAAGAAGAGGGAGAATAAGAGAGGAAAGAGAGATGGTGGAAAATAAACATAGAAAGAAGAAAAAGAAGAGGAACAGAAGGAGAAAAAGATGGTGGAGAAGAGAAGAGAGGTGAGAGAAGAAAATACGGATAAGAAAATAAAAATGATATCGCTTATGATTATGATGACTATAATTATGGTTATAATTGTGATAGTTACTGTTATGAATGTAATTATCAATACCATGATCATTACAAATATTCCAATTATTTTTCTCTCTCTTCATATATCATCTCCGTTCCCAGCATTCTCTCAACTTCATAGCTTTCTTTTGTGTAGCAATTGCTCTCTCTCTCTCTCTCTCTCTCTCTCTCTCTCTCTCTCTCTCTCTCTCTCTCTCTCTCTCTCTCTCTCTCTGACATATACACCAATCAATAAAAGAGGGACAGGTTAAACATATTCCAATGATAATTCTACTGCAAAATAAAGACAAGCTAACAAACTGCAAGGAAATACAGCCTATCAGTTACAAATAACATTATATATATTCCCTTTGATTTTAGTCGAATTTGTGGCCAGAAATATACTCATTTTATTAACAATTCAATTAAAGTTCAAAGTGAAATCTTAGCCTCAGTGCCTGTGATTAATATAACTTTACTGAAATTAGGAATTAGTATTTTGTAGATTAAACGCCCAAAATTGCAGCCAGTGTTGAAATGTTTTAAAAATATATAGTGGACAAGGAGTAAATGAGAGCGAATTTAATATATATGAATATAGTATTTTGTAGATTAAACCCACCCGAAATTGCAGCCAGTGTTAAAATGTTTAAAAATATCTAATGGACAAGGAGAAAATGAGAGCGAATTTAATGTATATGAGGATAGAGACAAACAGAGAAAGATGTATATATATAGAGAGGGGGAATGTGTTCTGTCATTCATATATGTAATGTATGTACGCATACGTTATACACACAACAAAAGAGATAAAAACTAAAGACGTCATCCATTTTGTTTGAAATATGTATTTCAGATTTTACCACATGTTTACGTAATTTTCCAAGAAAAAATCTATAATCAATAGAATTCAGTAGCAAAGGATAAACTCATAAAGGTTGTTTATCCTAGTTCCTCTATTGAATATCTAGAAAAATGAGAACATTTGGGGACTGGGGGTCCGAGTGCACGATGTGGTCGATGCCTTAAATTGTACGACTTCTAGTCAAACAACACAGATTTATTCGAAACCGGTCAAATACATCTCTTGTATTGTGTCAAACAACACATCCATACTACAATGAAGTGCTTTATCCTCCTAGCAGTTGCATTCATTGCAGTCACATCAGCACAACCAACGTCTTACAGGCAAGATGGTTCCTACAAGAGTGCAGCGCTGAACTTTGGTCACGATTTCGCCCTACCAAGGATTCCAGGCGTTCAGCTCCAAGTGTCTTCCGTTCCTCTGCCCATCCCTACGCTGCGCCAGGCGTTCTTCAGGGTTCCACTTCCTGCCCTTACATATCCGAAAAATGTTGTACATGGATATTAAGGAACACACTATGTGACGCGTACATAGGAAAAACACCATATGGACAAATAAAATTGACTTGAAATATTCATTTTCCTTTCCCTATTCTATTAGTATTTTGGTTCCATTCTGCTGATATGGAAACAATCTCAAAACATACTTTCACTTACAAATAGAGAACCAGATTTCATTGAATACATTCTTTCACGCACCCAAAGGATTTCATTGGGGAATGTTTGGCTTCATTTTACGGATACAAAAATGACTAAATGAGATGTAAATTAATATTATATGTAACTATTTTTTATCTTGCAAAAGTAATTATTTATATAAACAATAATGGTTCTATTACCTTTTCTATGGATAATCATTAACGTTCTCTTTCGTTTTTCTAGAAATACTATAATTAATAGTTAATTTATAACAATTCATTGGCGATTAATAAGAGGAAGAAAGAGAAAGTGGAGAGTAAACAGAGAAAGAAGAGGAAGAAAAGGAAAATGCGACGAGAGAGACAAAAAGGCGGAGTAGAGAATAAAAAGAATTTGAAGATGGCGGTTATGATAACTATCATTATGGTTATGACTTTGATCTTTACGGTTATCAATCTAATAATTATTACCATGTTCATCATTGTTACAGATATTATTTGTCTTTATCTATCATTGTCTCCATCCTCCTCTCACCTTTATACTCTTCTTTTGTGAAGTGAACTGGCATGTTTGCTACACACGCACACAGACTAGCAATTGCTTGCTTGTTTGCTATGTTCTCTCTCCCTGTGAATGTGCACCAACCCATAAAAGAGGGACAGGCTAAACAAATTCCAATGATAATTCTAACACAAAGCCAAGGTGGAATTCCTCCTTAGAATACTGTCAGGAATTTCTTCGAAAAATCCTAGTATTCGTAGTATATAAGATTGGTAACCATTTATCCATCTATGATATATCATATATATAGAATAATGCGTAACCAATATACTGATTTTTTATAGCCACTGTAACAGTATATGGCCACTGTAATCCCTTGTAATGCATGTAAAATCACATTCCAGATTGATAAGTGTAATCATATTCAGAACAAGATAGTCATTAATGTGATTACTTTCACATACACTGTATACACTTTCAAGTACTGCCCTTGCATAGCCACAGAAAGCAGTACAAAACTAGTAATAGGCCTCCTGAATTTAAGGGAAAAATCCATACACTTGTCTACACATTGGGAATCCTAATCATGTGACCGAAGAAATTATGGGAATAGTCGTTTTACGTATTCGTATCGTCCACATCGGTTTTAATTTCTATCTTGCATCAGACGGTTTAAGTTAATTCACGGTGTGTTATGTTGGTTAGTTGTAACTAGTAAGATATAGATTATTAACTTAGAATGCCATGTGATTTTCTTCAGCACATGTACATGCAAATCAGCTTTCCCTTGACATTAGCTTATACAATGTGGAAAAACAAGTAAATATATTACTTTGATTCAAATCTGATCACTGCTAGTTAATGTAGTCTGAATAAGTCATCCACATTAGTTGAAATATATATTTCAGTTTTACAATACCTGCCAGGAAAAAGGGAATCTATAGCCTCATAAATGTTGTTTATCCACATGCCAATAGAATATAGTAGTAAAGGAGACTCTCATCAATGTTGTTTATCCACATTCCTTCCCTTAAAGTATCTCAAATATTATAACAACTAACAACTTAGGGACTCGGATTCTGAGTGCGCGCTGTGCACAATGTGGACGATGCCTTAAATTGTATGTCTTCTAGTCAAACAACACATCCTTACCACAATGAAGTTCTTTGTCCTGCTCGTAGTTGCATTCATTGCAGTTACAACTGCACAACCAACGTCTTACAGGCAGGATGGTTCCTACAAGAGTTTAGCAACGTCACGTCGCCCTACCAAGGATTCCAGGCGTTCAGCTCCAAGTGTCTTCCGTTCCTCTGCCCATCCCTACGCTGCGCCAGGAGTTCTTCAGGGTTCCACTTCCTGCCCTTACATATCCGAAAAATATTGTACATGGATATTAGGGTACAGACTATGTGACGCGTAAAAAAAAAAACTACCATATGGACAAATAAAATTCATTTGAGATCGAATTATCTTTCATTTCCATATTCTACTAGTGGTTTGGTGACATTCTTCGGATATGAAAACAAAAGAAAAACAAGCGAATTTTCAATTACAAATAGAAAACTAGATTTGACTATGGCGGGTGTGGAGTGTATACCTGGACTTTTATGATTAATTCATCCCATGCACTTTATCAATATCAATTTTATTCCAAAGAACTTCATTGGGAAATGAAAATTGAATGAAAATGAAAGTTAATCCTACATGTAACTATTGTTTATCCTACAAAAGCAATTATATTATAAACAATAAAAGTTATCCTTATTACCTTATCATCATTCTGTCTTTCGCTTTTAAAAATACTGATTACATATGGCGATATATAAATATATAAATAGCAATTAACCTTGATAAAGTATTTAATTTATAATGTCATATCACTGGTGATGAATAAGAGGAAGAAGAAAAGGATGAAAAGAAAAGGAAGAGGAAATTGAAAATGAGAAGAAAGAAAAGGAAATAAGACGTGAAAGAATGAATTCAATGAAATCTGGTTATCTATTTGTAAGTGAAAGTATGTTTTGAGATTGTTTCCATATCAGCAGAATGGAACCAAAATACTAATAGAATAGGGAAAGGAAAATGAATATTTCAAGTCAATTTTATTTGTCCATATGGGTGTACGCGTCACATAGTGTGTTCCTTAATATCCATGTACAACATTTTTCGGATATGTAAGGGCAGGAAGTGGAACCCTGAAGAACTCCTGGCGCAGCGTAGGGATGGGCAGAGGAACGGAAGACACTTGGAGCTGAACGCCTGGAATCCTTGGTAGGGCGAAATCGTGACCAAAGTTCAAAGCTACACTCTTGTAGGAACCATCCTGCCTGTAAGACGTTGGTTGTGCTGATGTGACTGCAATGAATGCAACTGCTAGGAGGATAAAGCACTTCATTGTAGTACGGATGTGTTGTTTGACACAATACAAGAGATGTATTTGACCGGTTTCGAATAAATCTGTGTTGTTTGACTAGAAGTCGTACAATTTAAGGCATCGTCCACACCGTGCACTATGTGCACTCGGACCCCCAGTCCCAGTTCAGTTCAGTTAGATTTGCGAAGTCATGCTTTGCCCGGGCCTTTTCTCTGGGGTGGCCCGGCCTGTGTTAACTATTTCTAGTTAACTCAAATGTTTTCTTTGAACTGCATGCTTACCGCGGTGGCTGGATTGCAAGCAAGCGATCCAGCTGCCATGGTGAAAGCATGTTGCACACCCTTTTACCAGCCCGGCGGCTGTGGTGGGTGGTCCCTGTCTCAGAAATTTGTTGTACACACAATTCTGCAAGTAATGTAACAGGGTGGCGTTAGGCTCGCCTCAGTGTTTACATGACCTCCCAGACTCACTGTCAATAATTTGCCAAGCGCATTGGTAACCTAGTCTTAGTCTGAATAGTATGACTTCGGTACCTTTTTTGTATTTGGAGGAAGGGCCAGTGGCTCATAGCCTGAAGCATCTGAGTACCACTGGCAGCGAGCGATTTGTGATGTTTTCTTTATGTGCTCCCCGGAGGGCCGCACACGCTGCAGCTTTGGTACCTTGGCTCAGTCCCCTTCGGCTGGGTTTAACGATCATGGAGGATGGGGGCATACCCCTGCCCTTTTTGGCTAGTTTATCAGCAAGCTCGTTCCCTTGTATGCCTATGTGGCTTGGGACCCAGTTTTGATGATTCTTCTACCTTGACTAAGGATTCTTTGGGCTATATATAGTACTGTTGTCAAGAGGTAGATGTTATCTGGGGCATGCTATGCTGTAAACTGTCAATAGTTGCTCTTGAATCTGTGTGAATGACAACGTGTCCTCCCCTCAGGGACGCGTGTGTCAATGCTTCCATGATCGCAACCGTTTCAGCCTGAAGCGTTGAGGCATTGTCAGTGACCCTAATGGATGCTGTGGTATCCTTTGTTGCAAAGCCGGCGCCTGCAGTATGGTTTTATTGGATCCACGGATCCGTCCGTGTAGTAAGTTATACTACCGGCGGAGTTTATTTGTTTCAATGACCCTTTGTGCTTGTGCCTTTAGGCTAGGCATGGAATATTGATCTTTTCTCATTGTGAGATTTAGAATTGAGAATTCGATCATTTCGTTTGCCCACGGCGGGGGTTCTTTGTAATCAGGGGGGGGAGTCCATACCCTTGGCAAGCAATGAATCTTTTAGTTGAAAGCGTATCAAAACTCTGGCTGTATGTGTGAGCCAGGAATTGTCTGCAAACAACTGATAATCTTGTTGTAGGCGTCTGAGAACTCGTTGTCTTAAATAGGAGTTTGTGGGTGCCTGCAGGACCTTGGAAAGGAACTGTGCTGCCATTAGATCAATTCTAGTGTCCACGGACGGTAAATCAGTTTCCATGAGGAGGTTGATGACCTTTGTCCACTTAGGTGCACACTAGAATGATCCTGGCTGCTTCGTTTGTATTGTTTCCAGTTTTTCTTTTAATGTTGTGCTGGAAGCAATGAGGGCGACAGATGCATAGTCAATAATAGGACGGACAGCATGTACATAGAATGATCTTAGTACTTTGTGTCCTGCTCCTATGTGTTCTCCCTGTCATGACTTTCATGACTGACAGTCTTTCCTTGGTTCTGTCAAGCAGGTATTGGAATCTCCTTTTTGAAAGTGAGTGTGTGTCCTATCCCATACACCAAGGTATAGATATTCCTTCACCCATTCCAGATCCATACCCTGTATGGTGAGTTTTTTGTTTCTGACATTGGTTCTCAGTGCCATTGCTTTGGATTTTGCTGCTGATATTTTTAGACCCGTCCTACAACACTCTTCAGACACCAGGTTCAGACAACGCTGAGCCCTAGTTAGGCAGTGGTTGCCAGAGGCTATGATTGCCAAGTCATCTGCATAAGAGATGATCTTGCATCCCTCTGGCAGGTGAATGTCGAGTATGTTGGACATGAGGGTATTAAACAGGGCTGGACTAAGAACCCCTCCCTGAGGATTTCCATTTCAAGTGGCATGTGCTGTGAGAGGTGGCCTTGAAATCTGACATTTGCTGATCTATTTTTAAAATAGTCAGCTATCCAGGCCAAAGAGTCTGCCTTTGACTCCTTTGTGGATTAGGGTCTCTTGAATGGCAAGTGGACTTGCCAACTCAAAAGCCTTCTCCAGGTCAAGGAAGACAACCCACGGCGGCGAGTGCATATTGTGCTTAAGAGTGTGGAAATGCTATGAGTAGTGCTCTTACCCCTTGTGAACCCGTGCAGGTGTTCATGGGGGGGACCCGTTTTCCATCGGAGCTGTTGAGTACCATCTTCTCAGCTGTTTTGCCCAGGCAGCTGAGAAGAGAGATGGGGCGGTACTTGCCAGGCTCCTTTGGCTTTGGGATGGGAACTATTGAGGCTTGTTTCCAGCTCTGGGGCACCGGTGGCTGTTTGCCAGGATTTGTTGATAACCTGCAAAATGCAAGTTCTCCTGCAAGGCCTAGATGCGAAATGATGGGGTGAGAAGATCCCATCAGATCCCGTGTGCTGACCCAGAACTGGATTTGTATGATGATTTTTTCTTAGTTCCCTAAGAGAGAACAAGGCATCTGCTTCATCAGCTTCGAGTGCCTTGTCTCTTATGAGAGCAAGTCTTTCTGGATTTAAGTTTTGTTTTTTCTCTCATCATTGGAGGCAGATTGTTGGTGCTGGTTCTGGCAGAGAACTCAAGCACCAATCTGTTAGCCTCTGATTGTGGGTCATGATGAGTGCATTTCGGGGCTTTGGCGGCTTGTCCGCTTGCCTGACCCGTTTCCACAACTCTTAAGGCTGGTCTGGTACCCAAGACTGGCACCATTCCAGCCATTTTTCCTGCCTTACTCTGTTGGCAGTTTCCTTGGCATCCACAACAGCTTCCCTCAGCAGGCCAGATTGTCGGGAGATCTTTGCCGTCGGAAGTTTTTTCTACACATATTAACCTGTGGTTGACCTCTTTGATCTCGTCATTATAGTACCAGGCGTCTTTGTGAGTTCTGCGACCATGGACGAGTTTTGGGAATGGTTTGTGAGGCTGCCTGGTTTATGGCCTGGATTAGCCTTGCCTCTAGCACATCCCATCTTCATTATTGTTATTGGGTTCATTGTCTTTCAGACATCGAGCCAAGCCTTCTTGGAAGGCAAACCAGTTGGCCTTGTCAGTTTTCCATTTAGGAATGTGATGTGGTCTTTGGGCTGGACCTGCATCCATTAGTGTGGTGACTATGCCATAGTGATCACTAGTAACTGTATCATCAACACACCATCGAATCCTCTCCACCATTGTTGCAGTGGCAAAGGTGAGGTCTAGACCCCTCCCTTCACATGCGTTGGTTCTTTGGTGTTGAGAAGACGATCTCAGGAATGTCTCAAGCACTTCTGCTATGTGAATGCCTGCCGCGTTCGGCCTTTTGCGGGGATTCAGCATGGCATGTGTGCATTGAAGTCTCCCCCTATGATCACTCGGTCCTTGTGCTGCAGTAGCACAGACCTGGTTTAGATCTAAGCTCTCACACAGTGGTTTGCTATAAATATTGTATAATTTTTATAGAGCCCCCAGGTAGCTGAATCTCTCAACAGCAAGAGATTCAACACCATCTCCACAGTGCGGCGGATTGGCTATTAAGGAGCAAGGGATAGCTTCTTTTACCAGGGTCATCAGGCCTCTAGCACCATCCAGGTTTGGAGTGGTGAAGGCATGATATCCTGAGAAGCACACGGATCCCATTGTTAGTGTCTCCTGGAGCATGACGACGTCAATGCTCCTTGCTCGCACAATGGACTGGAGAAATGAGTTCTTGCTTTATAGCTACAGATATTCCACTGCAGTATGCTTAGATTGTGTGCCATGATGGTTACTCAGTGTCACTTGTTTCATCTTCCGATGCCCCAGTGCTGTGGCATCAGATAGATACAGATCCTCAATTGATTGAGGATTGTACAACTTCTCTAAGTCAGACACTCCGGTTAAGGCCTTACCAGGGGGTGTAGGGCCTAGGGTGGAAGTGTCACCTTGGGTCGGAGGACGAAGACTTTGGCTGTACAGACTCGGCCTGCTGCACAGTTTCAGCCTGTCCTGACAGACTAGCTGGGGTTTTATGTGATGTTTCTTTTGAAGCTAGCCTGTCATCCGAGGATTTGGGGAGGGGAGCGCTGCTCGTTATCGGTTTGGAGGCTTCTAGCTTCCTTCCCTTCAGAGCCGCCACAGTTGGGGGTCATAGCCGTCATGGCGACCTGCACTGCTTTCTCCGCCTCGTCACTGGTCCTCCCCAAGGCTGTTTGCTACTGCAGAAACTACAGCACTCAACAGGAGAGTCATATCTTTCTCGTCAAAGAAAGATTATCATCTACTGGGGGGACCATTGCTGTGGACTTTGAACCTTTTTCCCTTTGGTTCTTTTTTGTGGTTTTGCCACTAGCAAGCTCGGGGAATTCCTCTCTGTTAGAGGTATCCAATTTTCTCTTGGGGGCGACTCCTTCCTCTTAGGAGGTCGGGGAGTCTTCTCCTTTTTATTTTGTTTTTTGTTTTGACCCCAGACATAGGTACCTGGGGGCGCAGGGACAAAGTCAGGACGTTTTTTGGCTAACTCCTGCTTTTTAATCACTGCCTGTTCCTGACAGAGCAAGCCAGACTCCAGGCATGATGTTTTTTGGCACAGTTTGGACACTTGGCTGTTGTGTCCTTCTGGCCATCTTTGTGTGCCTTAATACACACTTCCATTTCGTGTGCCTCGCTGCATACACCACATTTGCTTTGGCCTTGCAGTTGGCCTGGTGATGCCCGAAATTTTGGCACGTGAAACACCTCAAGGGCTCTGGCACATATGTCCTGAGCTTGTATGAGCCCCAGTTACCCAGATCAAGGGTGGTGATTGGGGCTCCCTTGAGGATAACAAGGACTTGCCTGGTTGGAGACTTCCCTTTGTCATGCGGGAAGCCTCCACCACCTTGTGGTAGAGACGTGATCACCTCCACGTCGAACCCTAGTGGAAAGCCAAGTAGCACCATCTTGGATTTTTTCTCTTGGGAGGTCAGTGGTGAGATACACACCTTCCTCCCATCTTTAAGCACCTTGATTTCCTGCAGGAAGTTCATGGTGGCTTTGTCTTTGGGGCAATGATCATGCCCTCATCTCTGGAGATTCGGATTGATAATCTCACATTTCTTTCCTTCTCAATGCCCTTACCAGCTGGTATGCATTGTCGAAGTCTTCAGGTTTTTTGGTACCTTAAACCGCGTTAGTCGACTTGGGGTGTGCTCTGCCACTTCATCAGAGGTCAGTCTCCACCCTTCGTCGCTTCACGCCTCCCCTTTGCAGGGGTTTAAGGCCTTTGGAAGTGGGGCAGCTGTTTTGACTGGTACAGCTTAGAGCCCCTTCTGACTGAGGGAGTTCTGAGGGGAGTTCAGGCTTCCTCAGTCTGGTAGGCATGGACAGACTTGTGGTTGGTGTTTCTGTCTTGTCCTTGCTCGGTTCAGCAGGCCGGACACGTTCGGCCTGCTTTTGGGTTTTCTTTCGCCCCCTGCAGCCTTGGAAGGGGCTTCCAGGGTGGACTGCCATGGTCGGATTCATTTTTGTGGTCATTAGAGAGTTGGAAAATGATTTGTCCCCTTTCGGGGTTATATTTATACCCCTCTCTGGGTGAGGTCTAAGAAGGGCCAGCTCTGATCCCTACACTCGACCCTTCACACCACAGGACAGGAGATCCCCTGGGTGGGCTGAACTTGAGTTTGGTATGGTAAACGCTCTGCACCCCAATCCTGCTTACAAGGGGTGTGATCACGTCACCGCAGCCCAGGCGGATGTTGGAATTCAACGTTTCCCGCAGGCCCAGGCTGCACCAGGAAATCAAGAAAGGAGAGGGCAAGAGTAAGACACCGAAAAGACGCCCTTGGTGCGTGGCCACAAACTATGTCCATGACCAGAGGGTCCAGACCTGGTTTGAAACCTCGCTCTCCAAGGGAGCGGTAGTGGGGCACTTACTACAAGAGAAGGCCTGGCCAATTGTCGCGGCGAGCCACGAGAAATTGGCGGAGCTCTCTGTGTAGTTTGTTGTCAAATAATATCGTAATCAAGCTCAAGTATGGAGGCTTTAGCTCTGGAGAATCACGCCAAGTGAGTGACAATAATGCCTCGCCAATTGGGTGATTCCCTGCACACCACAGGAGAGAGGGCCTGTAAGGTGTGTACACCACACCACAGTCCCCCAAATGTTCTCATTTTCTAGATATTCAAATAGAGGAACTAGGATAAACAACCTTTATGAGTTTATCCTTTGCTACTGAATTCTATTGATTATAGATTTTTTTCTTGGAAAATTACGTATACATGTGGTAAAATCTGAAATACATATTTAAAACAAAAATGGATGACGTCTTTAGTTTTTATCTCTTTTGTTGTTGTGTGTATAACGTATGCGTACATGCATTACATATATGAATGACAGACACATTCCTCTCTCTATATATATATCTTTCTGTTTGTCTCTATCCTCATCTACATTAAATTCGCTCTCATTTTCTCCTTGTCCATTAGATATTTTTTTTTTACATTTTAACACTGGCTGCAATTTCGGGTGGGTTTAATCTACAAAATACTATATTCATATATATTAAATTCGCTCTCATTTACTCCTTGTCCACTATATATTTTTAAAACATTTCATCTACAAAATACTAATTCTAAATTTCAGTAAAATTATATTAATCACAGGCACTGAGGCTAAGATTTCACTTTGAACTTTAATTGAATTGTTAATAAAATGAGTATATTTCTGGCCACAAATTCGACAGTAAAATCAAAGGGAATATATATAATGTTTTTGTACTGATAGGCTGTATTCCTTGCAGTTTGTTAGCTTGTCTTTATTTTGGCAGTAGAATTAATCATTGGAATATGTTTAACCTGTCCCTCTTTTATGATTGGTGTATATGTCAGAGAGAGAGAGAGAGAGAGAGAGAGAGAGAGCAATTGCTACACAAAAGAAAGATAGGAAGTTGAGAGAATGCTGGGAACGGAGATGATATATGAAGAGAGAGAAAAATAGTTGAAATATTTGTAATGATCATGGTATTGATAATTACATTCATAACAGTCACTATCACAATTATAAACCATAGCTATATAGTCATCATAATCATAAGCGATATCATTTTTATTTTCTTATCCGTATTTTTCTTCTCTCAACCTCTCTTCTCTTCTCCACCATCTTTTTTCTCCTTCTGTCCTCTACTTTTTTCTTTCTATGTTTTATTTTCCACCCACCATCTCTCTTCCTCTCTTATTCTCCCTCTTCTTGTTAATCACCAATGAAAAGATGTTATAGATTAACCTTCTTTTATACGTAGTATCGTGGTTTTATATATATAAATATATATATATATATTTATATATATATATATCGCCGTCAATCAGTTTAATTTTACTGATCGGAATTTAAAAAAAGAAAAAAGACCAATGGTAGTTAGAAATAAGGAGGACCCTATTACCACTAGTGTATATAATGTAAATACTATTGTAAGATAAATAGTTAAATGCATGTGTGATTAATTTCCATTTCATTTTAGGCATTTCTGTATCCTAACAGTGACACTTAGCATCTTAATCAAATTCTTTCAGTTATATATCTGATATATAACTGAAAGAATGCACATGGGGATTAAGCATAAACGTCCATGTATAAACTCCATACTTATCAGTCAAATCTGGTTACCTCTACTGTATGTAACTGAAAATATGCATGCGATTTTTATTTTGTTTCCATATCCGCGGAATGGGACCACGACATTACTAGCATAGGGAAATGATAATGGATAAATTATATTCTCAACTCAAAGTTTTATTTCTTCCATGCAATGAGTTTTCTATGTACGCGATACACTGTTCCTTAATATCCATGTACAATATTATTCGGATATGTAAGGGCTGGAAGTGGAACCCTGAAGAACTCCTGGCGCAGCGTAGGGATGGGCAGAGGAACGGAAGACACTTGGAGCTGAACGCCTGGAATCCTTGGTAGGGCGAAATCGTGACCAAAGTTCAGCGCTGCACTCTTGTAGGAACCATCCTGCATGTAAGACGTTGGTTGTGCTGATGTGACTGCAATGAATGCAACTGCTAGGAGGATAAAGCACTTCATTGTAGTATGGATGTGTTGTTTGACACAATACAAGAGATGTATTTTGTGTTGTTTGACTAGAGTCGTACAATTTAAGGCATCGACCACACCGTGCACTATGTGCACTCGGAACCCCAGTCCCCAAATGTCTCATTTTCTAGATATTCAAAATAGAGGAACTAGGATAAACAACTCTTTATGAGTTTATCCTTTGCTAATGAATTCTATTGATTATAGAATTAATTTTTCTTGGAAAAATTACGTAAACATGTGGTAAATCTGAAATACATATTTCAAAACAAAAATTGATGACGTCTTTA
>NW_020872808.1:382866-392866 GCF_003789085.1 Penaeus vannamei | reverse complement strand
ATCTATATATGTATATCTATATATCTATATGTCAACATATCTATATATGGAAGGATATGTAGACAGATAGATTTTACTTTTCCTTCTTCACTCCCTCCCTTCTTCTCCATCTCCCTTTCCCTCCCTTTCCCTCGCCAACCAACCGAAACGAACACCTAAACGCACAGATGCATTAATTAACGCGTCTTTCCCAGGATGATTGTGCTCGATTCCGTGAACTCCCTGCAGGGAGTCTTCGTCTTTCTGGCTTCCGTCGTCTTCAGGAAGGACTTGAAGGTAGATTGTAGTCCATTAATGGCTTGCATACAATGGTTATGATAGCGGTGTTGTTGCTGATTAAAATTATCATTGTGGTAATGATGTTAGCCATACCAGTGATAATAACGATATGCTATCGCAATATTGTTAATGGTGATAGTAATAATGATGATAAACCTGATTATTATAATGATAATATTATTATCTTTATAATTATCATTATCATCATCGTCATTGTAATCATAATAATGAAAATGAAAAATGGTAATAATGATAATAATGATAAGGATAATGATAATAACAATATTAATAATGATAATAATAACAATCAGAATAATAATAATTATGATGATAATGGTAATGATAAGGATAATAATATCAACAACAATTACGATGATAACAAAAGTAATAAAAACTACAATGATAATGGTAACAAAAAGAACATTTGTTTACTTGTTATTGGTATCCCTATTTTACCGTTATAACTATTATTCTATCTTTGTTTTCTTCGTCATTATCATTTATTTATTTCTTGTTATGTGCTCCTGTTTTGTAAGTGTTTGCTTTGATTTTTTACTTTTCTTCAATCGCAGGGAGAGAGTTAAATGTCAGACAATGATATGGGAATGGCTGAGTGCAACTAGTTAGTGACAAATTAGATAAAATCTTATTTTGAAAAAAGAGAAATAAGAAGAAATTAATAGGATAAAGAGAATGGAATCGGAAAACACTGATAGGTTCTATCTTAACGCCAAAGGTCAGGAGCAGATAGGTGGATCGCCATCAACAACATAGCTCCACATTTTGAAAATCTCATAACCGAGAAACAGGAACAAAATGGTCATTGAACTGGTCATTTATAAACGTTTTAAAGTTAGTTCTTTGATTTTATAGATATTTCAAGCAAGAGTGCTTATTTTTTGTAGGGTTTATTCAAATATTAATCTGAGACTTTTCTCTTCCATATGTTTGGCGTAAAAAAGGTTGGGGACCGCTGCTCTATTTGAGGTTACAAGGCTCTTCATTTGAGTTTTCTTCTTCCTCTTCTTCTCTTGTCCAACGCTTACAAGGTTCCTGATTTGTGTCCTCTCTTCGAAGTTCCAAGGCTGGCGATGGAGCCGGGTGCCCACGGACGAGCCAGGCCCTTCCAACGGACGGTATGCGACAAGCAGCGTGGAACCCAAGCAGCCGGCGGCGACACGAAGCGCTGAGTGAATCCCGGAATTGCTCTTCACCGAGAGTGTTTCGTGTTCTTGTTTCTTCTTCTCCGTCGTCGTCTCCTTGTTCTTTTTTATGTCTTTCGTTCTTTCGCCCTTTTCTTTCCCTTCTACCTTGTTTTGTTGACGTGGTAGATGTATTTTAGATAAAACGGTCTAATCATTGATAATTCTACCATGGTTTCTCTCTCTGTTTTCAAAATTTTCTTTTGTTTTGTTTTATTTGATCTATTTTTAGATTGTTTTACTGTAAAGTTCGACGTAAAAAAAATAATTGTGAAAATATATTATTGCCCCTGTTTCATCCAGCCACAAACCATCATTATTTTCATTCCATTCTAACATGGTTATTTCGAAAATATTACTCACATGAACAATCAATATCATCATGTAGGGGGCACTGTAAGCCTTGTAGATCACCAATTACAAACAAAATCAGAACAGAAACAAAGCAAATTCAATCGAGATCAATTCACAGCCCAATCTCCGTTCGACTATTGGATTCCTTTGTAAGAAATTCCAAAACTAAAGATAAGCGAATGGCGACGCCTCCCTCCTTCTCTGGCCGACAAGAGCAATAAACAACTGATAACAATAGTGCCTTCGTCGTCAGGTTTCACTGTCAGGTTGATGTCATTCGACTAAAGTGATTCTTGTCATTTGAGCTCCACCAGTGACCTTTCGTTCCATTGGTCAGTTGCATATACTTGGAGTATCTATGACTCTTTAAAAAAAAATGGCTGTTTGCTATAATGAGCTTTTGCATATTTGCGTGTGTGACCTTTTATATTAACGTGTAAAGCTAACATAAGTATATATGCTTGTGTGTGTGTGTATGTGATATATATATATATATATATATATATATATATATATATATATATATATATATATATATATATAATATATATATATATGTATATATTATATATATATATATATAATATAATATATATATATTATATATATATATATATATATATATATATATATATAATATATATATATATATATGATGGTTATATATATGTATGTATGTATGTAAACTTTTTTCGATATGTGTGATATTTGCTTAACTACCCGTGTGCCTAGCCAATGAATAACGCATAAGATTTTTAAGAACGTGTTACGTTTTCCAATATCTGTTGAAGATTAGTGTGACTGTTTTAGCATGGAAATATTTTATTAAAATATATATATTATACGTGTGAAATATCTATATATGTATATTTTTTATACATATATGTAACATATTTTATAAGAAAATTACACTAAAATGTTATAAAGTGTTTTCAGAAATTGCTAATAAAAGTTTCAACTTATTTGGGCTGGTTCATTTCAGCGCCTTCCTCTATTCTCCCTTACGCTCTCGGCGCCGTGGTCAGTCATGCACAGTGGCGTCCGGGGAGGGTAAAAAAATCCAAATGCAAGTTGTCGAAAGCAAAATAACTTTTGGTTGTTTTATGAGTCACCGTAAGCCTCCCCCAGGGTTTGTACTGCAAAATCGCAAATATATGTGTATTTTTTTGATTTATTAGATCCTTAAACTTCTCTTAATGGAAAAAGTAAGAGCGCATCCACAAGAGACGCAATGTATGCCCAATACCCTGCTGAGGCTAACATCCCGCGGCTGCAGCGCTCGACAAAGGCCAACAAATATTCGGCAAAATATAGACCGACCTGCTTCCTTATTTAACGGCAAGTGGCCAGGGTCGCCTTCAAATTCTATCGCCATTGCATGTGTGGTGAAGGTTTGTTATTCTTTCCCCGGAGGCACTGCGAGTCACAATGCATGCTAATGATTATGGTGCAGCGCAGTGCGTGATCCTTATTACAGACCTTTTTACTTTCATCGTCAATCGTTTTTTTCTGTTATGATTATTGTCCTTTTCATACATTACAATCACTTTCTTTCTCTTTATTAGTCGTTTATTTAGCAGCGTGATGTCACACCTAATTATCTTTAATTGATTATAGGGAAGTTTACCTTGTATATTTAACGTTTTCTATATATAAAGGCAGTAAAGTTTGTTTTCTTTGAATCCGATAAGGGAGGGATAAACTATTTAATACATTCGTATTTTCAATCATCTTATGAACGCTAAATTAATTATTTGGTTATGAAACCGATAAGTAGTTCCTTGTTTGATATTCTAGTACTTAATATGGTATTTTTTTCAGTTGCACACAGCCCTCCCACCTCGCAAATATTTTCTTTGAATCCGATGATTAACGCTGTGGTATGTGTGAATCAGTTGCCGTTTTCCATCTCATGTGGCCGGTTCAGGAAATAAATGGTTTTCGTATTTCGGAACAAGCTGCTAAAAAATGTTTAAGAAAATGAGCTTAGATTTCATAAATTGTACGATGAAATAATGTGGGCGATTAACAACAATGCATATCGCAAAAAATGTTAGCAACGCTTCGTGTTAAATTCACGGTTATAGTAAGATTATTTCGTTATCTATTCAATAATTAAGTCGCCCATAATCTAATAAATGCGTAAATATTTGATAAAAATATTAAATACCGCAAATACATTATACGTTTCGCTAATTCCTGCCTTACTCGGAGTCGCTTGCGTCAGAGGGGTCCGCCTCATTAAGGGTCTGGGGTTAACTCCCTCTTCTTCCCACTTTGTGGCGGATACAACCGGGCAGCTTCTAAAAAAAAAAAAAAAAAAAAAAAAAAAAAAAAAAAAAAAAAAAAAAAAGTTGTGGAGGGCACTTTCTTTGTATTCTCTAATGAATGAATATCGAGAAAAATACTGCGAGAGATATTCGGACCGCATGCCAGGACTCTTAGCCCACTCTTTCAAGTCCCTCCACAGTCGCTCTATAGTCTGCGTATGCACAGACTTGTCTTTTGGGTCAAAATTTTCTGAATGATTTACGACTTTGTGGTCATCCCCGTGGTCTTTCAATGAGCGATAAGCTGCCCAGCCGTCCCTTGTAGAATATATCTTTTAATGAAAGGGATGAGCGTTTCGGCACTTCGATCTTCTTTATCTTTAAGTGGAACAATGAATTCCTTTTTTGATTCTTTTTCAATTCCGCCAAACACCCGCACTTGCTTCAAAAGTCTACCTCGGTTATATTTCCTGCGAAAAAGTAGTCTCGTCTATCTCGACGATTACGCCGGCACCTCCTATTGGCTTTTGAATCTGAAGCCAATTCTCCGTAAATTCAGACACGTGGTTTCAATTATTTTGTAGGCAGTGGTTTACAAAAATTAATATTTTGGATGGTGAGAGGTGCGTGCCTTGAAGGAAGATGCCGGTGTAATAGCTGACCGAGTAAGCGCAGCTCCTGCGCTGCTTAGTTTTGGCGATTTTTTTCCACCGCCCGCAGTACCACACGTTGTTCTTTTCTATATCTGCACGGTAAATTACAGGTTGGGCATACGACATCGGTGGGTAATACACCGTGGTTTCTCAAGAAACAATGATTTTTCATCTTCTTTGTGATATTCCTTTATAAAATCCAAATAGTTCCAATCACAACCCTCGCACTTGTTCTCCATTTTGCACTGGTTTTTCGATATACACTTACCCGCCAAGTAATATATGCAATGCATTGTCAAGTAAGTAAGGCCTTGCTACTTGTAGCTGTTACACAATAATGGATGATGTATTACATGTAATCATCGACGACGTTCCAATATGTCAACCTCTCTGACTTGTCAAGACAGAGGTATCAGCGTGCGACATTCATGTAATGCCTAATTCTATCTCTCTCTCCCCCTCTCCTTCTCCCTCCATCAAATATCCTCAAATATTCAGTTCAATGTTTATTTATCAATGTACCTGATAGGTATCACGAACATTTAAGTATTCGGCTTCCATTTTCTATATTAAGACTAGACTATGTTACGGCTATTGGTCGATACTCAAGTATGTTGAAACGAGCATTAAACTGCGTCACCAAACATAGTGAACATTTGTGTTAATTGCCGGAAGATTACTTACACACTTAACAATGAAAGGCCAAACTTTACTTATAAACACAGAGGTGAAACTTACAGTTACGCATGTGGTAGCATGTGATTCTTTAAAAGTAAGTCAATTGTTGCGATGTTGCGTATTTTAAAAAATGGTCCCGCGCATGTGCCATTACCTTATAACTTCAATCGCCTGCGGTACACTTATTCCCTGTTGGCCATCATTTTACGGCGGTTTAAAACTCCCGCGTGACACATTTGCCCCCTGGTGGCTATCGTTTAAGAAAAGACGATCGTTTTACGCACTTATTTGTTTACATCTACTTAGAATGTTGAAATATTCTTATTTTATCTATCACGTACGTCATAACTTTGTTATTATCAAGTTGCGAGGGTAAACCCATAGAAGGTTTCTTATTTTCGTTTATTTATGTCCACTAAAGGTAAAATTTCTCTTCTTACTAATGGCATAATGAAACTAAAACTATTCCCTTAATATATTCTTACATGCCTCGATAAATAGCTGAAATGAATGCAATAACTATTATTACGCTATAATGAGGGTTATATCAATGTAGACAATAACCATATTAATGAAAATGAATATGTATTAACCTTGAATTAAAAAAAAATATATATACATATATAAATATATATAATATATATATATATATATATATATATATATATATATATATATATATATATATATATGTGTGTTGTGTGTGTGTGTGTGTGTGTGTGTGTGTGTGTGTGT
This sequence comes from Penaeus vannamei, assembly GCF_003789085.1. NCBI lineage: Eukaryota > Metazoa > Arthropoda > Malacostraca > Decapoda > Penaeidae > Penaeus > Penaeus vannamei. The sequence continues at coordinate 386,695 of NW_020872808.1, read as the reverse complement.
ATCGTGAATTTCATTCAAGATATTTCTGTTGTATGTTCATATTATTCTGCAGACTGTATATTATCATTCTGTATTGATTTCCTCTATATTTAGATGTCATATTATGTATCCATAATGTTATATATATATATATATATATATATATATATATATATATATATATATATATATGTGTGTGTGTGTGTGTGTGTGTGTGTGTGTGTGTGTGTGTGTGTGTGTGTGTGTGTGTGTGTGTGTGTGTGTGTTTGTGATTAAATTTGATTATTTTATTTCATGCTTTACTCTTTGTAGGATATGTTTTTGGTAATTTTTATACGCTGCGCTTGTCGCTTTTTTTCCACGTTTTCGGAGAAGACGCTTGCCCGCGCCTCATGACTGAGGAGTAACAAGGAATGGACTTGTGTTGGCCTGATTTCCTCTTGAAGCTGTTGACACTACCTGATACTGATCAAAACAGCATCTTTCTGTTATTGTGCTGCTTTCTATTGACTGAACATGTTTGCCCTGCGTGTCAAGATATGGTTTGTTGAATTCTAGCCGAAGAGATGGGAGGTCTCTTTGTTGTAAGTAAATAATGTGTGCTGTTTCTCTTTTATTTATTATTTTTGTTATAAGATTATTCTAAATTTTGATTACTGTGATATGTTGATTGTGTAACTTTGGTTCTCATTTATAGATGAATGCATATTGTATTGTGGACATTATTCTAGTGGAGGAAATGTTTGTTTTGTTTCTTAAGCAAAAGGAATATTCAAATAGTCAAATGGAAATGCTTTGATTTGAAGTATCTGTTTATTACATTTGAACCATTGAGTTAACTGCTTTTTGGGATTAATTTACTGTATTAGTGTTTTGAATTACTTTGATATTTTTATTTGTATTTGCAGGTTGGATCATAAATAAAGTACTGTGCATGCAATACATGTCTCCATTGTCCATCTCCTAGAAAAATCACAAAACAATATATATAATATATATAATATATATATATATATATATATATATATATATATATATAGAGAGAGAGAGAGAGAGAGAGAGAGAGAGAGAGAGAGAGAGAGAGAGAGAGAGAGAGATTATTATTATTATCATAATTATGATCATTATCATCGTTATCATCCTTACTAAGTTCTTATTATCATTATCATTATGATGATTACCATTATCATTGTTATTGTTTATATTATCATTATCATCGTTGTTGTTTGTATTATCATTATTACAATTATATCATGGTTATTATTATTATTATCATTATTATTTATTATTATCATTATTATTATCAAAATTGTTATTTTCAACATTATGATTGTCATTATCATTATTATTATTAGTTATTATCATTATCATCATCATCATCATTGTTATCATTATTATTACAATAATCATTGTAGTGCTATCGTTATCATTATCGGTATCATTATTATAATTGATATCATTATCACCATTCCCCTCGTCACAATTCTGTTACTGAAGTAGCGAGTGGCTCTTCCGACCGAAATCACGGAAGACTAGCAAGCTTTAGGCCTTGTTCCACTTTTAAAGTAGTCTTATTTTGTGTCATTCAGTTATTTACGTAAATTATTTTGTAGTTAAACTTAGTTCAAGAAATAAAGTACGTAATTTCGGGTTATTTAATGACTGTAATTATATTTATGACCTTTAGCATGAACGAGTTCACCCGTGTGTCATGATCACCAGAGGTTACCCTGGGCCAACCCTGTAGCTGTTGATAATAATGTTATTTAGATACATTCTCCCTCTCTCTCTCTCGCTCGCTCGCTCTCTCTCTAATCACACATACGGTCAAGCATTGATAAAGAAAGAAATGCATATCTGTTAGTCTAGACATGCCTATCTACTGGATAGATAGATAAAGACACATATGCCTTTATTTCTGTATAAATGCATGTCGCCATATGTTTAATTGGGTCGGGTCTCGCACTCTGACGGAAAGTCGAACTACTTAGTCATGTTCGAAGCAGGACTCATACTACCTTGTGTTCGCGTTGCCTCGTGTGTTACCTTGTGTCTGAGCAGTGTTATAGCGTTATCCTACTCTTATCATTTGTTTTTTTCGACTAACAAAACGTAAAAAACATCCATGAATCTCGCCGAAGGTTAGTTAAGGTTTATTCCCATTCTGAGTCTCGATTCTTATTCTTTTAGTCATTTTTCTATTGTTTTCGTACATATGCTATTACTTATGTCATTTCTACTGCCATAACTTCTCATTCTTATTTCTAACGCATCAACATATTTCATTCTTATTTTTACTTGTGTTTCTATTCGGATTCTAATTTCGTTATCACTTAATTTTTTTGTGTGTTATTTTGCTGCTGTTGTCATCATTATTATTAATGTTGAAAATACGATGACAAAATAACGATAGTCATTCTTATTTTTACTTGTGTTTCTATTCGGATTCTAATTTCGTTATCATATCTTTAATTATTTTCTCTTTTTTTCAACATTGCTACTATTGTCATATCAAAAATATGGCAATAATGAAAATGAATATGATAATAATGATGATGACGGTAGTGGTAATGATAATGATAACAATAATGATAATGGTAATGATGATAAGATAAAAATTGTAGTAATAATGGTAATTTGAATAATGAAAATGTTAATAATAATGATGATGATGATGAAAACAATATTGATAAATATCATACCCTTAATTTTTGTTTTGTGTTATTTTGCTGCTGTTGTCATCATTATTATTAATGTTGAAAATACGATGACAAAATAACGATAGCCATGACAACAATAAACATATCGTATGAATATTTAGATTTATTAAGTTACTCCTAAAATGCTAAAACTACATTTTCTGTCATTGATACTGCGTCAAAGAAAACGTAATTGTTAATAACATGTAATTCTGAATCAATAACTTTTCTAAATGTTACTCCATGCTACAGAAAGATACATCGTAAGATTCCTAAACTGGGGAAACTAAAACACATAGCATTGGTTTGTAAGACTCAAGAACGTCAAAACCCTTCGAAGCAGGTAAAGATTGACAAGAAAACTTTTAACTTGTATGTGAAAGAATTGCCGTCTACGTTAAATAAATCAACAATAAATTTAGTTTACATAAATCACTGGGGGTGTTCAGCTCAAGAGTACAGTATATGTATGTATATATATATATATATATATATATATATATATATATATATATATATATATATATATATATATATATATATAGTGTGTGTGTGTGTGTGTGTGTGTGTGTGTGTGTGTGTGTGTGTGTGTGTGTGTGTGTGTGTGTGTGTGTGTGTGTGTGTGTGTGTGTGTGATAGATAGATAGATAGATAGATAGATAGATAGATAGATAATCGATATATATAGATATTTGTACACAGATACACACAATATATATATACATATATATAGTGATAGTGTACGAGAGAGTGAGAAAGAAAGAGAGAGGGGGGGAGGGTGAGAGAGCGAGAGAGATGAGAAACAGGAAAACATTTTCCGCCCATCAGTCGAGATCACACCGGTGTCGCAGGACCTCGCCGGCGAACACGAGGCCGCCCGCCGCCCAGCTCATGGCGAGGATGAAGAACACGCCCTGCAGGTGCTCGAGGCTCAGGGCTTGGTTTTCCCTCTCCTTTGCCCGAAGCTGTTGCTTGCGCTCGAAGTCACGGCCCAGGAAGTCTTCGGTTTTGACCTGGGGACGAACGTGGGTAGGCCTGGGCTTAGATATTTTTTACTGATTTATTTCCATCCTCTATTTATGGAGTTTTTTTATCATTTTGTTTCATTTTTTCCTTGTTCTTTGATGTCTTTTCTGTATTTGCATTTGTTT
>NW_020872808.1:352866-362866 GCF_003789085.1 Penaeus vannamei | reverse complement strand
ATATAGAAATATATCTATATCTATCTTTTATGTATATAGATTATATATTATATATGTGCTGTTGTGTGTGTGTGTGTGTGTGTGTGTGTGTGTGTGTGTGTGTGTGTGTGTGTGTGTGGTGTGTATATATATATAATATATATATATATATATATATATATATATAATATATATATATATATATATATATATATATATATATATATGCACACACACATATACATAAATACATGAAAATGAAAATGAAACTAGCCACAATGACAGTTGAAAATAAGCGTGACTTTTCGAACTCTTCGCGAGTTCTTCGTCAGACAAAAACCGAAGTGGATACCAGGAGAGATAAGGATAAGGATAAGTCCGATATGCGAAGCTGAGCCTCGCCCGGGCTATGGGGGAGCTTGGCCTGTGCCGACTAATGTCGACTCGATCAACGTGTGTCAGCGAGTGCTGACGCGACAGAGCTTAGTCCTTACCCACCGTGGTGCCCAGCCACAGCAGTAACCTCCGGGCGACAATTGCAACTTCTCGCGCTTGGCGGGGCGCGAACCGCCGACCCCTCGGATGAGAGGACGGCACGTTACCACTGTACTAGCCTGGAGGCTTAGCAGGAGTTCAGTTCAGTTCAGTTAGATTTGCGAAGTCATGCTTCGCCCGGGCCTTTTCTCTGGGGTGGCCCGGCCTGTGTTAACTATTTCTAGTTAACTCAAATGTTTCTTTGAACTGCATGCTTACCGCGGTGGCTGGATTGCAAGCAAGCGATCCAGCTGCCATGGTGAAAGCATGTTGCACACCCTTTTTACCAGCCCGGCGGCTGTGGTGGGTGATCCCTGTCTCAGAAATTGTGTGTGTACACAATTCTGCAAGTAATGTAACAGGGTGGCGTTAGGCTCACCGCAGTGTTTACATGACCTCCCAGACTCACTGTCAATAATTTGCCAAGCGCATTGGTAACCTAGTCTTAGTCTGAATAGTATGACTTCGGTACCTCTTTTTCGTGTTTGGAGGAGGGCCAGTGGCTCATAGCCTGAAGCATCTGAGTACCACTTGGCAGCGAGCGATTTGTTGATGTTTTCTCTATGTGCTCCCGGAGAACCGCACACGCTGCAGCTTTGGTACCTTGGCTCAGTCCCTTCGGCTGGGTTTAACGATCATGGAGGATGGGGGCATACCCCTGCCCTTTCGGCTAAGTCTATCAGCAAGCTCGTTCCCTTGTATGCCTATGTGGCTTGGGACCCAGTTTATGATGATTCTTCTACCTTGACTAAGGATTCTATGGGCTATGTATAGTACTGTTGTCAAGAGGTAGATGTTTATCTGGGGCATGCTATGCTGTAAACTGTCAATAGTTGCTCTTGAATCTGTGTGAATGACAACGTGCCCTCCCCTCAGGGACGCGTGTGTCAATGCTTCCATGATCGCAACCGTTTCAGCCTGAAGCGTTGAGGCATTGTCAGTGACCCTAATGGATGCTGTGGTATCCTTTGTTGCAAAGCCGGCGCCTGCAGTATGGTTTATTGGATCCACGGATCCGTCCGTGTAGTAAGTTATACTACCCGGCGGAGTTATTTGTTCAATGACCCTTTGTGCTTGTGCCTTTAGGCTAGGCATGGAATATTGATCTTTTCTCATTGTGAGATTTAGAATTGAGAATTCGATCATTTCGTTTGCCCACGGCGGGGTTCTTTGTAATCAGGGTGGGGGGAGTCCATACCCTTGGCAAGGCAAGCAGTTGAAAGCGTATCAAAACTCTGGCTGTATGTGTGAGCCAGGAATTGTCTGCAAACAACTGATAATCTTGTAGGCGTCTGAGAACTCTTTGTCTTAAATAGGAGTTTGTGGGTGCCTGCAGGACCTTGGCAGGAACTGTGCTGCCATTAGATCAATTCTAGTGGTCACGGACGGTAAATCAGTTTCCATGAGGAGGTTGATGACCTTTGTCCACTTAGGTGCACTTAGAATGATCCTGGCTGCTTCGTTTTGTATTGTTTCCAGTTTTTCTTTTAATGTTGTGCTGGAAGCAATGAGGGCGACAGATGCATAGTCAATAATAGGACGGACAGCATGTACATAGAATGATCTTAGTACTTTGTGTCCTGCTCCTATGTGTCTCCCTGTCATGACTTTCATGACTGACAGTCTTTCCTTGGTTCTGTCAAGCAGGTATTGGATCTCCTTTTTGAAAGTGAGTGTGTGTCCTATCCATACACCAAGTATAGATATTCCTTCACCCATTCCAGATCTATACCCTGTATGGTGAGTTTTTTGTTTCTGACATTGGTTCTCTGTGCCATTGCTTTGGATTTTGCTGCTGATATTTTTAGACCCGTCCTACAACACTCTTCAGACACCAGGTTCAGACAACGCTGAGCTCTAGTTAGGCAGTGGTGCCAGAGGCTATGATTGCCAAGTCATCTGCATAAGAGATGATCTTGCATCCCTCTGGCAGTGAATGTCGAGTATGTTGGACATGAGAGGGTATTAAACAGGGCTGGACTAAGAACCCTCCCTGAGGAGTTCCATTTTCAAGTGGCGTGTGCTGTGAGAGGTGGCCTTGAAATCTACATTTGCTGATCTATTTTTAAAATAGTCAGCTATCCAGGCCAAGAGTCTGCCTTTGACTCCTTTGTGGATTAGGGTCTCTTGAATGGCAAGTGGACTTGCCAACTCAAAAGCCTTCTCCAGGTCAAGGAAGACAACCACGGCGGGCGAGGTGCAGATTGTGCTTAAGAGTGTGGAAATGCTATGCGCAGTGCTCTTACCCCTTGTGAACCCGTGCAGGTGTTCATGGGGGGACACGTTTTCCATCGGAGCCTGTTGGTACCATCTTCTCAGCTGTTTTGCCCAGGCAGCTGAGAAGAGAGATGGGGCGGTACTGCCAGGCTCCTTTGGCTTTGGATGGGACTATTGTGGCTTGTTTCCAGCTCTGGGGCACCGTGGCTGTTGCCAGGATTTGTTGATAACCTGCAAGAATGCAATTCTCTGCAAGGCCTAGATGCGAAATGATGGGGTGAGAGATCCCATCAGATCCCGGTGCTGACCCAGAACTGGATTTGTATGATTTTCTTAGTTCCCTAAGAGAGAACAAGGCATCTGCTTCATCAGCTTTGAGTGCCTTGTCTCTTATGAGAGGCAAGTCTTTCTGGATTAAGTTTTGTTGTTTTTCTCTCTCATTGGAGGCAGATTGTTGGTGCTGGTTCTGGCAGAGAAACTCAAGCACCAATCTGTTAGCCTCTGATTGTGGGTCATGATGAGTGCATTTCGGGGCTTGGCGGCTTGTCGCTTGCCTGACCCGTTTCCACAACTCTGTAAGGCTGGTCTGTAAAAGACTGGCACCATTCCAGCATTTTTCCTGCCTTATCTGTTGGCAGTTTTCTGGCATCCACAAACAGCTTCCCTCAGCAGGGGCCAGATTGTCGGGAGATCTTTGCCGTCGGAAGTTTTTTCTACACATATTAACCTGTGGTTGACCTCTTCTGATCTCGTCATTATAGTACCAGGCGTCTTTGTGATTCTGGACCATGACGAGTTTTGGGAATGGTTTGTGAGGCTGCCCTGGTTATGGCCTGGGTTAGCCTTGCTCAGCACATCCACATCTTCATTATTGTTATGGGTTTCATTGTCTTTCAGACATCGAGCCAAGCCTTCTTGGAAGGCAAAACCAGTTGGCCTTGTCAGTTTTCCATTTAGGAATGTGATGTGGTCTTTGGGGCTGGACCTGCATCCATTAGTGTGGTGACTATGCCGTAGTGATCACTAGTAACTGTATCATCAACACACCATCGAATTCTCTCCACCATTGTTGCAGTGGCAAAGGTGAGGTCTAGGACCCCCTCCCTTCACATGCGTTGTTCTTTGGTGTTGAGAAGAGCGATCTCAGGGAATGTCTCAAGCACTTCTGCTTATGTGAATGCCTGCCGCGTTCGGCCCTTTGCGGGGATTCAGCATGGGCCATGTGTGCATTGAAGTTCTCCTATGATCACTCGGTCTTGTGCTGCAGTAGCACAGACCTGGTTTAATCTAAGCTCTCACACAGTGGTTTGCTATAAATATTGTATATTTTTATAGAGCCCCCAGGTAGCTGAATCTCAACAGCAAGAGATTCAACACCATTCACAGTGCGGCGGATTGGCTATTAAGAGCAAAGGATATCTTCTTTTACCAGGGTCATCAGGCCTCTAGCACCATCCAGGTTTGGAGTGGTGAAGGCATGATATCCTGAGAAGCACACGGATCCCATTGTTAGTGTCTCCTGGAGCATGACGACGTCAATGCTCCTTGCTCGCACAATGGACTGGAGAAATGAGTTCTTGCTTTTATAGCTACAATATTCACTGCAGTATGCTTAGATTGTGTGCCATGATGGTTACTCAGTGTCACTTGCTTCATCTTCTGATGCCCCAGTGCTGGTGGCATCAGATAAATACAGATCCTCATTGATTGAGGATTGTACAACTTCCTCTAAGTCAGACACTCCGGTTTAAGGCCTTACAGGGGTTAGGGCTAGGTTGGAAGTGTCACCTTGGGTCGGAGACGAGACTTTGCTGTACAGACTCGGCCTGCTGCACAGTTTCAGCCTGTCCTGACAGACTAGCTGGGTTTTATGTGGTGTTTCTTTTGAAGCTAGCCTGCCATCCGAGGATTTGGGGAGGGGAGCGCTGCTCGTTATCGGTTTGGAGGCTTCTAGCTTCCTTCCCTTCAGAGCCGCCACAGTTTTGGGTCATAGCCGTCATGGCGACCTGCACTGCTTTCTCTGCCTCCTCACTGGTCCTCCCCAAGGCTGTTGCTACTGCAGAAACTACAGCACTCAACAGGAGAGTCATATCTTTCTCGTCAAAGAAAAGATTATCATCTACTGGGGGGACCATTGCTGTGGACTTTGAACCTTTTTCCCTTTGATTCTTTTTTGTGGTTTGCCACTAGCAAGCTCGGGGAATTCCTCTCTGTTAGAGGTATCCAATTTTCTCTGTGGGGGCGACTCCTTCCTCTTAGGAGGTCGGGGAGTCTTCTCCTTTTTATTTTGTTTTTTGTTTTGGCCCCAGACATAGGTACCTGGGGCGCAGGGACAAAGTCAGGACGTTTTTTTGGCTAGCTCCTGCTTTTTAATCACTGCCTGTTTCCTGACAGAGCAAGCCAGACTCCAGGCATGATGTTTTTTGGCACAGTTTGGACACTTGGCTGTTGTGTCCTTCTGGCCATCTTTGTGTGCCTTAATACACACTTCCGTTTCGTGTGCCTCGCTGCATACACCACATTTGGCTTTGGCCTTGCAGTTGGCCTGGTGATGCCCGAATTTTTGGCACGTGAAACACCTCAAGGGCTCTGGCACATATGTCCTGAGCTTGTATAAGCCCCAGTTACCCAGATCAAGGGTGGTGATTGGGGCTCCCTTGAGGATAACAAGGACTTGCCTGGTTGGAGACTTCCCTTTGGTCATGCGGGAAGCCTCCACCACTTGTGGGGAGAAGACGTTCACTCCCTAGTGGAAAGCCAAGTAGCACCATCTTGGATTTTTTTGTCTTGGAGTCCAGTGGTGAGATACACACCTTCCTCCCATCTTTAAGCACCTTGATTTCCTGCAGGAAGTTCATGGTGGCTTTGTCTTTGGGGGCAATGATCATGCCCTCATCTCTGGAGATTCGGATTGATAATCTCACATTTCTTTCCTTCCCCAATGCCCTTACCAGCTGGTATGCATTGTCGAAGTCTTCAGGTTTTTTTGGTACCTTAAAACGCGTTAGTCGACTTGGGGTGTGTTCTGCCTCTTCATCAGAGTCAGTCTCCACCCTTCGTCGCTTCACGCCTCCCCTTTGCAGGGGTTTAAGGCTTTTGGAATGGGGGCAGCTGTTTTGGCTGGTACAGCTGGAGCCCTTCTTGACTGAGGGAGTTCTGAGGGGAGTTCAGGCTTCCCTCAGTCTGGTGTGCAAGGACAGACTTTGTGGTTGGTGTTTCTGTCTTGTCCTTGCTCGGTTCAGCAGGCCGGACACGTTCGCCTGCTTTTGGGTTTTCTTTCGCCCCCCCTGCAGCCTTGAAAGGCTCCAGGGTGACTGCCATGGTCGGATTCATTTTGTGGTCATTAGAGAGTTGGAAATAGATTTGTCCCCTTTCGGGGGTTATCTTTATACCTCCTCTCTGGGTGAGGTCTGAAGAAGGGCCTCACAAAAAAGCTCTGATCCCTACACTCGACCCTTCAGCACCACAGGACAGGAGATCCCCCTGGTGGGCTGAACTTGGAGTTTTGGTGTGGTAAACGCTCTGCACCCCAATCCTGCTACAAGGGGGGTGTGATCACGTCACCGCAGCCCAGGCGAATGTTGGAAATCAACGTTTCCCGCAGGCCCAGGCTGCACCAGGAAGTCAGAAAGAGAGGGCAAGAGTAAGACACCGAAAAGACGCCCTTGGTGCGTGGCCACAAACTATGTCCAGGACCAGAGGTCCAGACCTGGTTTTGAAACCTCGCTCTCCAAGGGAGCGGTAGTGGGGCACTTACTACAAGAGAAGGCCTGGCCAATTGTCGCGGCGAACCACGAGAAATTGGCGGAGCTCTCTGTGTAGTTTGTTGTCAAATAATATCGTAATCAAGCTCAAGTCTGGAGGCTTTAGCTCTGGAGAATCACGCCAAGTGAGTGACAATAATGCCTCGCCAATTGGGTGATCTCTCTCTGCACACCACAGGAGAGAGGGCCTGTAAGGTGTGTACACCACAGGGGAGAGGACCTGTGTGTCTATGTATGCAGGAGAGAATTTTGACAAGTTTATAAAGTGTTAGAGAGACAGAATGAACAAGATCTGAATCAGGTCAAGGTCGAAGATTCTGGGGAAGGTTTTGCTAACAAGTGATGAGGTAAAATCATCTAACCCCCATTAGCCAGCACTCAAGTTAAAATTTGGCAATTTTGTCATTAAAAGGACTTCGATTATATTTCCCTTATACGAATTTGACGATTTATGAATTAACTGATGTCCTTCGTCACGTAAATGAATAAAACAAGCATTAGATTCTCTGGCGTATCTGACATCACGTCTATGTTCATTATTTTTTTTCAAAGGTCTGCCGGTTTCGCCTATGTAAAATTTCGGGCAATCCTTGCAAGGAATCGTGTAAATACCTGGAGAGGTATCAAGGGCACTGCTGGTTATATTATGCCTAATCAGAGTATTGCGCAACGTGTTCGGGTAAGTAAAAACGATGTCAATGCCAGCTCCTTTAAACATATTGCGTTTTTCATCGAGGGACGGGTTGTAAGGAATAATTAAAGTTAATGGTACGAGTGAGGTTATTTAGTCTATTGAGAAAATCATCGAAATCTGAACGGTTCATTTGCCACGTAAGAAAAATGTCATCAACATAGCGAAACCAAATCGTGTCCGGCGGGAGGATTGACGGAAGTAATTCAGATTCAAACATTTCCATATATAAATTAGCTAGAACCGGGCTGTCTACTTCCCATCGCGATACCATGAATTTGTTTATAAAATTCGCCGTCAAAAGTAAATACATTATTTGCCACACACAATCGTATGAGATCGATAAAGCAATTGACCGGAATAGGGATCCTCTGATGAAACGAAGAAAGTTTCCTTTCAAGAAAATCTAGCACGTCATCAAGCGGGACACTTGTAAATAAGGAATCCACATCAAAACTAACGTTTCTTAACGTGCGTCGGCAAATTTCTAACTTTATCCACGATATCCATCGAATGTTTAATACGACTATCAGAAAAGGATCCCATGAATGGAGACAAAACGCTCGCTAGCCAAGAATCTAATGGGCGGGTGACCGAGTTACAAGACGAAATAATAGGCCTTAGCGGAACGCCCTGTTTGTGAGATTTAGGAAGGCCATAAAAATACAGAATCGACGGATTAATCGTTCTAAAGCGATCAAAAAATAGGGGTCAGGGCATCTAGCAGCAATACGTTTGAGGTTTTTACGAAAAGATTCAATGACCGTGGGGTAAGGGTTTGAACGTAGAGTTATCGTGCAAAAGGGAATGCGCTTTGCGTATATAATCAGATCTATCAAGGATGACAACGTTATTATCTTTGTCAGCTTTGGTGATTAAAATATCCGGATTGCGTTTAAGAGATCTGGTGGCCAAAAGATAACATCGGGGTAAGCCTTTAAAATCATCAAATAAATGGAGAATTGGATTCAACATGACACCTTCAAGATAACTAAGATCTTTAATCGCCGAATTATTTTGTTTAGCAATAAAACTACCAAGACCTTTAATATAATCAAGGCAATGATTAACGCTAGGTTTGGTAGCAAACGATAAACCAAAACCTACGAGCGGTTTCACATCGTGACAGGGAATATGACGACAAATTAACGTCCGTGAGCGAAAATTTACACCAAGCGCAAAGATTATTAAATTCATTGCGGAGGGATCTCTGATGACGTTCGCTTTCAAGGGAAGATCTACGCGCTGCAATGGCTAAAAGATCGTCAACAAAATACAAAATACATGCATACACATATGTGTGTCTCTGTATGTATGTACGTATGTGTGTGTGTATGTATATATATACATATATATTTATGTATATGTATATATATATATATATATATATATATATATATATATATATATATATATATACATACATACATACATACATACATATATATATATATATATATATATATATATATATATATATATATATATATATATATATATATATATATATATCCTCTCAAGGACTACTTTACTTCTAACTAATCTTCTATAATCATTTATTATACAGAAAGAGAGAAAAGATTTATCACTCAAAGCATTTCTTGAAGATGTTCCATCTCTTGAACCTCGACTCCCCATCGGCCCAGAGCCTACGCACGCGTTTTTGTGTTTCGGTGATTGCATGTGTAGTGCGCCAGCCATATCCCAACTGACCTCGGACTACTGACGCTTTGCCGACTTCGTGAGAAATTCGGCGAGGAACGTGAGGAACGAGGCAGCCCAGCCTATGAGGAGCAGGAAGAACACGCCCTGAACGTGTTCCAGGGAGATTGCGGTGTTGGAGCGCTCCTCTGACGAAAGTTTTTCTTTACGTTCGAAGTCCGTTCCCAGAAAGTCTTCAGTCTTTATCTGTAAGAAGAGTTAGAGAAAATGAAAGACTAGCAGAGAATCCCAAGTTACGGGTCATGGCTACCAGGGGACTATGTGATACTCTCTTGGGGCCTTGGAGTAATATGAAAATTATAACCGAATTAAACAGAACTTTGTCTACCCCACAGCACGTCCAGATATTTATCTCTTAATAACAACAGATTTGTATCTTTTCATAGTGTTCTTGGCCAATAGGTACTGACACCATTACATTATCCATAATTAGTAATAACTGAATCTGAAAAGCTAATAGGCAATGGACATTCTCTACCGGTCGGAGGCCACAGAGTAGAAAAGGTTGGGAACCATTTTTGTATAGAATTGCAGCAGAATCCTGCTTACTGAAGCGGACTCTAAATAGGTATAAGAATTAACGTAATTCATTATTTGGGATAATAATACTTTCCTCTATTATTTATATATCTTTCCTCATAACTCCCAGCCTATCAATAGTAACATAGTAAAAAAAAATGCGTATCATGGCATCTATAAAGATTTTCACAGATCCTTGTAAGGATTTGGATGCGTAGGAGGAATAAAGGTCACTATTCTCTTGCAATTGCCCACCAACGAGGAATCAAACGGATTTCAGAAAAGCTCTCTCATTGTTAAGAAAAACAACAATCCAAGGGTGAAAGTGTACTGTGTGTAGTCTTAATCATACAATTCTTAAAGTAAATGTCTTATTTATAAGAGAAATATAGCTCAAAAATATATAGAAATTCTTCATACCATATTTACTGACCGTATTAGTGCCTATCATAAGAAAATATATGAAATACCGAATTTATAGATATATGGTACTCTCTACCTATCTAGCTATCTATATCTATCTTCCTATATCTATCTATGTATCAATCATTCTATCTGTCGATCGATCTATCTA
>NW_020872808.1:317866-350366 GCF_003789085.1 Penaeus vannamei | reverse complement strand
AGGTAGGGGTAGTCGTCGAACCAAGTCCCGAGCCAGAAATTGTATCCCTCGAATGACGGAAAACGATCAACAAAAATACTTTCGAAGCTAAGAAACGTCTCGGTATTCCAGGGGCCAAGTAACCGAATGGGATTTTCTCTGGCGAAAGGGAAATAGGTATACACATTGATGTGCCTGGCTTTCAACTCATTGGTCCTTTCGCTAGATCCCAAAAGAACGATTTTTTCAGGTCCCTTAAAGCCTTCGTACTGAAGAACTTTCTTAATATTAGTCTTGGTAAATGGGAACACCACCAAATATTTAGGGTTCCACTGCAGCGATACCGAGTCGAAGAAGGGTCGAAAATCCTCCTGAAAGACGACTACATGAACCATGTGGCCTCCTCGGAGCACTGCCGAAGTCTGGTTTTGAGACCACTGATCGCCATCGTGTTCTAAATTTACCAAGACGTGGTCATTCGTTCGGAATGCCTGGAGCCTGAAGAGGCGATCGAGGACCTCAACACCAAGAGAGGGATCGAAGTAAAGGACAGTCTTCCACCCATGCAAAGGACCACGGAGGAGTTCCTGTAGTGTCTGTAGATGCAAAGAAGTGCCAGGGTTTGTTATCTTCGTTGCTAGTGATGGAAGGTTAGCGTGTATCAGCAGAAGGCGAAGAAGAAGAATGGTTCCCAAAAGAATTCCACTTGCGATGCCCATGTCGACGGTGTCCCGTCGTAGAGAAGAATGGATATCACTAACGTTATCATTACGTTTTATTCTGTCAGTCAAAATTTCTGGCATGAAATAGTCATAACGAATGATAGGAACAGCTGAAAAAAGTATACATTTAGTCACACGCAAAGGGTTCGGAAAATTTTATCGTGAAGCTTAACTGCGTGTGTGTTCATAATTACATCAATATTCTCTCTCTCTCTCTCTCTCTCTCTCTCTCTCTCTCTCTCTCTCTCTCTCTCTCTCTCTCTCTCTCTCTCTCTCTCTCTCTCTCTCTCTCTCTCTCTCTCTCTCTCTCTCTCTCTCTCTCTCTCACTTTCTTCTCTTCTATCTCTCGCTCTCTCTCTCTCATTTTCAGTATGTGTGCGAATGCGTCTGTTTTACCTGAATTTTCATGTTTGTTAATGAGTTTTGTAAAGCACATGCGAGTTTGTTTTCCCAGTTAATGCCTGCCTATGTGCAGGTATAAACTGTGGGTGTTTGTGTTCAAGTGTAAAAGTGAAACAAAATGATACAGACACTTACTTATGTCAGCAATGTAATAACATCATGCCCTAAATTGCCATGCTATAGACAATTAATCGGCGCGTACATTCCGAAACTCTTGTGGCGTTAAATTGCCCAGTAGTTCCTCGCACACACGTTTACGTGTGTTGACTATATCATAACTAGCTCGGGGCTTCCCGGCTAGAAGGGCATGTTCCCCACCCTTGCCCAATGTCTCAACTTCTGTGGGAAGTGACCACACACACACACATAATATATATATATATATATATATATATATATATATATATATATATATATATATATATATATATATATATATATATATATATATATAACATGTATGTATATACACGTGTGTGTGTGTGTGTGTGTGTGTGTGGTGTGTGTGTGTGTGTGTGTGTGTGTGTGTGTGTGTGTGTGTGTGTGTGTGTGTGTGTGTGTGTGCTGTCATGATCCAGTTTCTGAACCCCCTCCCCTGCCCCTCACACCAGTCTGCGCGACGTGGCATGTGGGGGAGAAGAGTTGTTGGGAGGGATACGGGTGGAAGTAGGGGCGAGGTCTAACTCGTTGGCTTCAAATGCTATCACAGCGCATCGCACGCATGAATTAGCGATCATATTATTACCTGGTGTATACGATTTTAGATTACGTGATCAATTCTTAAAAGTGATGCAATCATTATGCCAGTGTCGGTGGTGTGGGAGTGAATTCTGCCCTCCAGGTCTCTTGTGGTGGCGGTGTTGAGTAAGATAAATTAAGTAAAGAAAAAAGTGATTGGTGTCACTTAATTTATCCCAATGCCCTCTACCTTTTACTCTATATTACATGTTCTGATGAGTATTCACGGTTGAGCATATTGCGAGAGTGGATATAATTCATTTGTTCTGATGAATAAATTAATTTGCGTGAACAGTAAAACATAAGTGTTCTTAAAGTTACTCAGTTGGAGTGCCATAATCTTACGATTCAATGTGGAACTTACCCAGGTATTCCTGTGAGGGTATAAGAGAATGTAAATTAGGCTTCCAGCAGGCTTATTACTGTGGTAGCTAAGGTTTTTTTAGAATCAGTCAGCAGATCGGTATCATGGCAAAGACTATATACGAAAGATAGGAAAGCATGGCAAGCAAAGACTATATATGAAAGACAGGAAGCATGCTATCTAACGCATTTTAAAAGATATGAGGTCCCCGGTCCACCAGCGCCATCTGTTGACTCGACGCCCAACTAAACGCCTGATGTCGTTCAGTGGGGGTGTGCTCACTCGCTCATGTTTTTGGTCAGTTCAGACTTATTCAGAGGGGGTTGTGAATAGCTTATTTACTAATAAATAAATAAATAAATAAATATATATATATACACATATATATATACATATATATATATATATATATATATATATATATATATATATATATATATATATATATATATATATATATATATATATATATATATATATATATATATATATATATATAATATATATATTATATATATATATATATATATATATATGTATGTATGTATATGTAATTCATATCGCATCATGACTTTGTTGTAGCATTTATTTTCTTCATATAATTCTTTCCCATTCCGAAACTAACCATTCGGCAATTTAAGGCTGGTTAACAACTGTAAATTGGTAGTTCATGCACGGCATACATACGGCGTAAACAACATGCCATATACAGAACGCATTAAACCACGTGGCACAATGAACTTGTAGGCCTACAGTCACATAACATTAGTGACATATAATGTATATGATTGTATTGCCAAACATGCATCAATACATAGAAATTGAGTATGATAAATTAAAGAAAATTATTACAATATCTTTATTAGAATAATAACAAAATCTATCGTCAGCTTACGTCAAATTGTAGATTAAGGCTTGCACTCTAATAATAAGTAGATTTTGACCTCTACTCTTGTTTAGACGGGCGTCATGACTTGACACCTTTACCAATCAAAATAATTTAAATATATATCTTGCTTATGTCAATTTAAAGATCACACATCTTAGGTTATATGTAAAAAAAAAAAAAAAAAAAATTACAAACCTTTCTTTTTCCTTGGAAAAAATATGATATTCAAGTTGTTTATTCTCTTCTTTTTTGCTTTTTACAAGCAATACAAGGATAAGACTTCCCTATCAATGTCGGAACTGTCATTCCAATTTTCGTGCTTCTATGTAAACAAACAAACGGTATGAGATGACGTCAGGGGATGCTCACTAACGCCATCTGTTGCGCCAACGCCGCATTACTCACAGGATTTTGCTCGACTTTCCGGTCTTTCGTAGATTGTCTTTGGCCCCAACGGTTAGTGTGATATCTGAACAATAGATGGCGCTGTGTACGCGATGTGTCGTATGTTTGTTTACTACCGTGAAACGTTATTTATTCAAAATGGTAGGAAAGGGATTGATTCTCTTTTTTCATGTTTCATGCTTCCTTTTCTGTTTTAGCTGTAGGCCTGCTTTCATTAATGCTTCCATTGATGATGATTTGGAATCAAATAAAGAAATGTTTTACATAAATGTTTTATATATCGTTGACTTAATGACAAAATAAAAATGAATGAAAAACATGAAAGTTGTTAATGCCGAATGGATGTAGAGTATGTTTGAATTTAAGTTCGTATTCTTTGTATTGATACCAAAGATATTTTCTGCAAAAAATACAGTATTTAAACAATGGAATAATATTATGATGACATGTAAATATGCATACACACGAGCTAATTATTTGATAAATGTTTTATTGTAATATTCTAAAAAACTTCAAAACTTTATTCTTATGTATGTAAAGAAATCTGTAAGAAAAAAAAAAACAGTTGTTAGATAATGGAATGACTATATAATTCCATGTAAAGTTATATATGTGTGTGAATTAATTACTTGATGAATATATTTCGGCTCATTAATAAAAAAAAATGCAAAACTTCAATTGAAACTAAATCTTTAAAATCAAAACAAAAATTTGCAAATTTATACAAATTTATAGTCTCCCTTTCTTAGAAACATATATGAACAATAGATGGGGCTGTAAGAAGTTTTGGCCCTCACTTTTTAACGGTGTAATGCTTGCTTTCTTATCTTTCATATATAGTCTTTGGTGTCAATCATGGTAGAGGGGGAAATAATAGGCTTTATCAGTATCGGCCTTATCTGCAATTTCTTGCAGTTCTTTGATTTTTTTGCTTTCTAATTTTAAGTAATATTAAGTCTTAACTCTGCCCACACAGGCGTCCCAAGCTGTCCTTTCAGCTCGCCGACACGAATGCGTGATTCACCGCCGGATTGGTAAAATGCTACTTGTATTTTATTTTGTAACTCTTCATTTAGCCACTTATGAGGTATTTAAAAGATGTTTTATAATGAAACGTATGTAGAAAAGGTAAAAAATTATGCAGCAAGGTATAACGTCTAATGTCAGTAAACGCAGATGAACTGATATGTGAGACACATCGAATAAGATTGAGGAATAAAAATACCAAGATATTACCGTTTCTTCGTATCTTGCATGTAAATTT
The DNA here is from genome assembly GCF_003789085.1 of Penaeus vannamei. NCBI lineage: Eukaryota > Metazoa > Arthropoda > Malacostraca > Decapoda > Penaeidae > Penaeus > Penaeus vannamei. Next base: position 345,603 of record NW_020872808.1, on the reverse strand, counting down.
TCATTACATATGATAATAATGATAATGATAATAGTAATGATAATAAAAACTACATATAAATCATGATTGTTATTGTTGTAAGTATAGAATCGAAATAATAAGCATGATTGTTGGTAGAACAGAAACAATTTCCTATCGATATCTGCTATCGAAATAAAGCAAGAATAGTCGACGTAATTAATTAATGTACGCAAAATGAATGTATTAGTTCAATTATGATCATCACTGTCGTTGTACTGTTACTGTTATTATCATTGTCATTCCTAATATTATACATTTTATCATTATCATTATTGTACCATCATTTACCATTATATTATCAAACATCACTATATTGATAATATTCTTAACAGTAGTGGTATAGCAAGGTAGGAATGTGGAAGTCAATAGAGTAACTTATGCTTGCTTTGAGGCTACGAATCTGTGCGTACGAGTTGTTACAGACAATATATATATATATATATATATATATATATATATATATATATATTATACATATATATATATATTATATATATATTATATATGTATATATACTATGTGTGTATATATGTACACACACACACACACACACACACACACACACACACATATATATATATATTATATATACATACACAATATATATTATATATATATATATATATGTATTATTACACATAATATATATATATATATATATATATATATATATATATATATATATATATATATATATATATATATATATATATATATATATATATATATATATATTATATATATACATATATATATATATATATATATATATATATATATATATATATATATATATATATATATATATATATAATATATACACGTATACATATGTATATGTGTATATTATTGTACAAAAGTATTTCGGACCCGCACAGATGCTGACGTGTGTATGCCCTTGGAAAAATCTGTAACCTTTGAGAGGGTCTCAGACAGCAGGAATGTTTTAAAAATATAATTAGAATGACTTCTTGCTCCCTAATTTTTAAAAGAAAAATGCAGAAAAGAATTCTAAGTTATGCAAATGAAGACGAGAAACAACCTTTTAAGTTATGCGACCGCGACATATCCAATGAAAAAGAGGAGGGTTTGTTTTTTAACATGGAATAGTCACTGTATTTATGCGCGGCCTCCGAGATGGAGCTCCACCCAAAGCTAATCTCTTGGCTCGTCTCTCATTTTGATTTGTGAATAAACTATGTCACTTAAGGATGATAATGATGGTGATGATGATGATGATGATTATCATAATCACCATCATCATCATTATCATCATCATATCATCATCATCATCATCATCAATAATATTATTATCATCATCATTAATAATATCATTATTATTATTGTTACTGGTATTATTATTACCATGGTTATCATTATCATCATTGATGTTATTTCCGTGTCAGTTGTTGTCATTATCATTATTTCTTCTTATTATTTTTGTGATTATAATCATTATTATTACTATCATTACACATATTATTTTTATTGTTGTTGTTTTAATCATCATCATCATCATCGTCGTCGTCGTCGTCGTCATTGTCATCATCATCCTCATCTTCACCCTCTTCATCATTGCTTTTATTATCATTACTATCATTATCATCATTACTGTTATCATTATTATCACCATTATTATCATTACAAATAGTATTATTGTTATTATCATTATTGTTATCGCTATCATTAATGTTATTGTTATTGTTATTAGTTCTGTTAATGTTATTGTTATTATTGTTATTGTTATTACTGTTATTGATATTATTGTTGTCATTATCATCATTATTACTTTTGTTATCATTATCAATACTAGTATCATTATTATTATCATTATTATTGTTGTTGTTGTTGTTGTTGGTTATTATTATTATCACTATAATTATTATCATTATCATTATTATTATTGTTGTTGTTATTGTTATTGTTATTGTTATTGTTGTTATTGTTATTGTTGTTGTTATTGTTATTGTTATGTTATTATCATTATCATTATCATTATTATTATTATTATTATTATTATTATTATTATTATTAGTAGTAGTAGTAGTAGTAGTAGTAGTAGTAGTAGTAGTAGTAGTAGTAGTAGTAGTAGTAGTATCATTATTATTATCATTATGATCATTATTGTTATTGTTACTATCCTTCTCATTATTATTATTATTGTTATATTATTATCACTATTATCAATATCATTATTTCATTATTATCATAATTACTATTATTCTGTTACCATCGTTATCATTATTATTATCATGGTTATCATAATTAGTATTGTTATCAGTATTTACATTTATATTTGCATTATTAGTAATATCATCAGCATCCTTGTCCTTATCATTATTATTAATAATATCCTTGATATTATTACCAATATTAGTATTACCATCATCATTATTCAAATGTTTTTCTTTATCAACATCATCATTATTATTATTACTATAATTTCTTTATTATCATCCTCATCATCACTATTATTATTATCATGCCTACTACTAATTTCATCATCGTTGTTATCCTCACCACATCATCATTAACATTATTTTTACCACTATTATTACTGTCATTAGCATTGTTATTATCATTATGAACATTTCTATTGTTGTTGATATCTTCATAATCATATCTTTATTATCATCATTATTGTTATTGTTATCATTATTGTTATCATTATCATTATTAATATTATCAATATTATCATCATTATTTTGTTTCATTATTGTTATTGTAAGCATCTCCATCAGTAACCATTGCTGTTATTTTTCTTGGTTATTTTTATTACCATCATCAACGTAACTGTCATCATTATTTTCACTGTTTATGCTGTAGTTGCCTTTTCATCATCGTCACTGTCACTATTTTCATGACTTATATGAGTAAGAGGTGATGGTCAACATTGATTCTTTAGTACCATTTAATAATTATCATTGACAAGTGAATTCAATCTGGCAAGTAGTTTTAACACAAATTGACCTAGAAGTGTGCCTCGTAAAATATAAGGTTCTAAAAATGTAAACGAACAGAAGGATGAACCGTATACAGTTGACAAATGTAAAAAAGGTATGAATGAGAATGAACATATTCACAGTACAAGAGATGTGTTTAACTGGTTTCTGTTATGTCTTCGTTAGATATAATATACATTCGAAACTGGTTAAGTACATTTCTTCTATTGTGAGAATATCCATTCTTATTCTCTTTTTTATATAAGACCAGGAATGAATGAAAAGCATACAGTCTAAATGGATAGAAGAATTTGTTGAGCTTCCATTTAGATTTGAGGAATAAGATGTAATTTGACACTTGTAATCTTTCTCTGTTTGATCCTGTCAAAAATGTTTTCTTTATATATATAGGTAAGAACATCCCAACTTTAGGGGTTTATGATAATATATTAACTTAGTTTTTTTTATAATAATATCAGATTCTTAAGCATTGTATTATCTGTTTTGTCTGTTTTTACCTTTCCATCTTTTTACGCTGTGCTAATATATTTTACCAATCACAATAACAGAACTACAATTTTTTTCAGGTGTCATCTGAATAGGATGTTTAATGATCACTAAACTCCGCAAAGGAAAAACACTTATAAAAGTTCAATTATTTATTTCATTAAATATAGAAGCAACAAATTTGATTGCCTGACTACACTAAGGAGTCAGCTTACAGTGTGCTCACGGCTGCCTCTATATTACCAACAATATTTGGGTTCCAACATCATCACAAACCTCAAACTCTTCTTGTGCAAGCATTGCTCTCACATATATTGAAAGAGAGACAGAGAGATAGAAGGAGAGATGCAGAAAGATAAAAAAAGGTAAACACAAGTGAGATCAAAGACTAGTTTAAGCCACTATAATGCTACTAACCCCCTTATACCAATCACTTATTGTTCATTATGTTATTTCATATCAGGAGAGTTGAGGTTGGTTGTGAATGAGGCTGAAGACCTTGGCAATTCTCTTTGTTTAAGATCTCTTTTGCAGCCATTGGTAACTGAACAGTCTCTGGAAGTGACATCTTGGATGCAAAATCAAATCACTAAAAACATTATGCTTAAAAACATTACAATAAATTATTGTACCTAATTTTAGAGTTTCATCACTATACGATTCATGATTATTTATACTGGCATTTCTTTCCAGTGTAAGGGATCCACCAAAGAGTCAACACAGCAAATAAAACCATTCGATTTCATTTGTAATAAGAAAATATATTAAATTATTCTAATATTAAACATCTATAGATACTTGGATCATAGCTGCAATGGCTTGGGTTGTCTCTTCACTGGAATCTGATTAGTATAAACAATCACTAGGAATAACTTACAGCCAACTAGTTCTCTTCCCATTGGTAACAAGTCTGACTTATGAAAAAGGTAATATAAATAAAAAGTAATATAAATAATTATGCAAAAAATGAGACTTTGGGGGAAAATGCCATTTATAATGAGCACTCTGTAAGCTGCCTCAGCCTGTTGCCAGTATTGGCAAACACAGACCTGCACACTCACACCTTCACAACATACACCAGCTCTAGTACCGAAAACTGTACAAACAAAAAGGTTCATCTGCAAAAGTGTATTTACAAAACATGTACTCTTATTAAAAGATTTTTCCCATATATTATTTCTAAGAATTATCCATTCTTATTAAAGGTATAAACGGTACATTGTCATATGGCAGCACAGGACAAGAAGGAGACATGTGCCTCTGAGATACAAATCTTCTGTATAAACCTTAAAATCTAAAAGTGATGTGTTTGTCACATGACATTCTGAATAACTTTTTGCACTTACGAGATCAGTGCAGTGAAAACTGTTAGTAGGATCTTTCTAGGAACTGTTTCCTTGTTACTGTCGGTAATACTAAAAGTGGTCGTTCATACAATACTGTTAACGTAGTGAACGAGTCTGATAGCCCATCCTTGCAGGTACTCATATAAGTACTCCCTAACACAGAGCAGAACACAGTCATGTGACTTCACATGAGGGAGCCGAGGATCACACTCCCAGCCATCAACCATACTGCACCTACATGTTGCTTCCCATTCCCTACTCGGGGCATTCTTGGGAAACCACCCTACACTGTCTTGTGCTTGGTCACACTCTTGAGAACACCATAAAACTAGAATTCTCCAAATAAGTAGACTCAATGTTCTGCGACTAGTAAGAAAACTTTATATACGGTGGTGAAAAATAGCAGTGGAAGGGAAGTTGTACCGCAAATAATTGCACAACTTATCAGTCACACAGCCGTTAAGTATCTCTGTTGATTGTGGTGTCTTAGGATTTCCTTTTCTAATCCTAGTACATACCCATAAGTCTAATAAAGAAAGCCTTTGGTAAAATGTCTGAAGAAAGTTTTATATAATCTTTACAAGAAATTATACATAAATTGCTCAGAAACTGGTACATTTCCCATCACAGGTAAACTGGTTGCACAACCACAGGAAAAAAACAACTGTTGCTTTCCTTTAGCAAAATAAATGCTCTGGCTAGATTGTCACTTCATAAACAACACACTTCTTGCAGACATTGGTAACATTCATGAGCTGATCATATGAAAAGCCATGATGTGGGCGGCTGCTAGACGTGGTGATGCGAGTGGTGGCAGCCCCCCACGGCTGCTGACCACAGCAGAGACATAGGACGGCATGTGGTTCACTACAAGCAGCATCACAGATGACTTGCTCTAAGAACCAACCATCTGTTTATTGCTATCTGTTGATTGTAGAGTTCAAGAGGAAGGGGACGTATAACATTTTTGTTTCTAACAGCTTAGCTGCAGCGGCTTGAATCTGCAAATAATAAAAGTTATAAATTAATATGTTCTAAAAGAAAGAAACAAAATACAAATTTTAAATAACATTTGCGATGAATGACTATGTTCTGAAAAATAGTGATCATGCAAATTTCATAAGTAATCACTTTTTTCAAAATGATTTTAAGAAGACAGTGTGATATATATTATATATATATATAATATATATATATATATATATATATATATATATATATATATATATATATATACCACTAAAAAGGAAATCCCATCAAATGTATGATTTCCAAAACACAATATTCATATTCCAGGACATGGGATATGAGAACTTACATCCGGAAGTCTGACTAGCAGGTCCTGGTATCTGGTGGGTTGGGAGGGATAGTGAGTTTCACAGAAGGAGCGAAGGCAGTTCATGTACCGGTCCTGGATCACTTCTAGTTCCTTGTGGTTATTCCGTGCTGTTGAGGGATAAGGCAAATATATGAAAACTAGAATAAAGTATGCAACAACTATTTATCGGTGTATGTATAACAAACCATTTCTCGAAAATTCAATTTTGAATATGATTTCACATACGTGTTCATGACAATAACAAATTTATACTTACACTGGTTAAGCATGGCAATGACTTTGAGGCACACATATTCCTCAATTCTGATCTTTGCTTTGCGGAGTGCTAGCGTCACATGAGTAATTTTCTCAACCATAACACCAACTTCCTGGCGTAGCTGGTCCATTGTGATGGGTCTTCCCATCATGGAATTCAAGCAAGTTTGTAAAGTACAAAGGTTGTTGGAAACCTGAAAGGAAAATCAAAGTCATTAGTACAGAGACTACAGTAATCTTAATCAGTTTCTGTCAGAATAATGATTTTCAAAACTAATATTTGAAGGATAATTTAAAATATAATATATTCGACACACACACACACACACACACACACACACACACACACACACACACACACACACACACACACACACACACACACACACACACACACACACACGTACGTACATACATACATATACATGTATATATCATACATATAAGGCGTATATATACACCATGCTATTTATTACTACTGATGCTTCACACTTGACTTAGATGAGAAAATTAACTTACTTCTTGATGGAATTCTGCTTCGGTTCCATCTGAGGATCTTGATGCTAATTTTTCAAGCCCATAAATAGCTTGATAAGCAGAGGTGGTCAGCACCAGAAGTTCATGCCACTTGTGTGTTAATAGTCTTGTATGAACCTCTACAGGAAGTTCCTGGTAGAAGGGAAGGCGTTTGGTCCACTGCACCAACTTTATAGAAATTGAGTCACCCAGATGTCGGAGTTTGGTGGACAGGTCACTCTTGTGGTCCAATAAATCATCTAGATTCTGTAACATAATTTAAGAGAATATTAATCCCAAGTTCAGACAATTACGTCACTTCCAAATTATTACATTATCATAGCAACGAACGTAAATCTATTATCGGTAAATACCATTAATATGCAAGCAATAATTGACATGTTTTCACCTCATGTGTACAATACATATAACACCTCACTGCATATACAACCATCCTTTAACACTATGTTTATTTTACTCAATGTCGAAGTACTCATGAGTAATCCCTGTTACTTACTTTTAACGTGGCAATATCTTCAAAGTCATCACACTCTATTAGCATCCGGATCATAGCCTGAGCTACTGGGTAGGGTGTTACACGTTCTCTAGTTGATGTCACATTATTATCTAGTCTATGACGGAAATGTGCAACCTGGAAAAAGAAAAACAGAGAATAATGACACGTCCACTCAACAGGAAATGTATAACTTAGAATGAGTCTTTTCATACAATATGTTACCATAAAAGAAAACTTTAAGTAATTCTCTTGTAACATTAAAGATAATAATAATAATAATAATAATAATAGCAATAAGATGACCAACTGCACACATAAAAAGAACACCACTCACCTCAGCGGGATTGGTAAGGGCTGCTTTCAGTATGTGACCGCTGTTGAGGCCGCTTGTAATGGGTGACGTAATCGGGGGAGATGTGAGAGGGCTGGAAATGGGCATGGGCAGGGAGGTGGCTAATGACGTTGTCCCGGCCATCATGATCGGATCAAGTCCCACCTTCTTGTCAGGAGAGCTGCTTCCTTGCTTCATTTGTCCGTTCTTTTTATTCTTCTTTTTGTACTTTACCTATGGGGAAAAGAGTCGTTTACATGTGTTCAAAATAAGAGGGAAGATTTTGTAAAGTGTATTAATAAACCCTCAAAAATGTCAGTCCTCTCTAGAGAATCAAAGTAAACTGGAAATTAACAGAGAATCAAAGTAAACTGGAAATTAACAGGATATAAAATTATCAGAAAAATGTTAAACCAGAATCAATTAAAAATAAATCACAGTCTAGATATGTTTAATCTCTGCACCTAAAAATTACTTAGAAAATACTGTATCTTGAATAACATGCAGTGCCACAGACAAGCTTTGCTGTGAGTGACTGGCACCATCACAAGATCCATAAAGTTCCATCGAAAGTTTAGCTTAATGTATCTTGTATCATTTCTTTCACTACTGTATTCAACCTAATTGCAATACAGTATTTGAATCTTATGGTGATTACCAAGTAAAAAATAAATAGTAAAAGCATTTCTAGCCTAAGTCACACACAATAAAATACATGTTTATCCTTAAAAACTGCTTGCACAACATTTTGTAAACTGTGAGACATTTTTAGACTGAATACTTCCTATTTAATATTTCAAGAGAGTCCTGAAGCTTCTGAAACATATATCACAAATGGACAAAGTCAGAAAGAACCAACTAGTAAGAGAGAATTAGTCAAGAGCGAGAAAAAAAAACATTCTCCAACGCAGACAATCCTACTTCGTGAACCTCCTCTACACAAGACAACAAACACCTCCTTTGAACAGTGAGAAAACACCATGCAGATCCGATGACAATAACCTTAATGTCCACATGAAGAGAAATGAGAAGCACAAAAAGCTATAGATGAGGCGCGTGCAGGGCTAATTTTGCCTTACCTCCTTCCAAACAAAGTTAAAGCTACTTAGAAAATAAGGTGTAAACCCTCACCATCAGTCCATGTGCTTGCTTGCATCACACACCTACAAGAAACCACTTTCTCCATGGATTAGTTGAGATAGTCCTTGTATTAAGTTCATAGCGGGATGCAGGTAACTTGTTAATTGAAAGCAAAGACTAATAACCAAATATAATAAAATATTACGTTACCAGAGAATGAAAATAATAATAAATAATAAAGATAAAAATCAGAACTGAAAACTGTTCATTGCACAGAACGAGCAAGTCTAAGTTTTTTTCACTTTCTTTCACCTTTTCAAACGTTTAATCACAGCACTGTCTGTTTGATCCCTTTCAAAGTTCCGGAGATCTTGTCATGTTTGCGATTCATCTTCTTATTTCAAAGCATCTTGATATCTTCAGGTCTATACCATATTAGTAATGAAAAAATGAAACAGACAAGCTACTAGCATATTGTTTGTTAGACTAGAACTTCCTGGGGAAATAATACTACAAGGGTTAAAAGCTACTTGGAAAATAAATCAACTAACCTTGTATAAATTATAAACTGCTCCTGAATTACGACCACCTGGCATCCTGTCCTCTCTTACAGCTGTTGAGAAAATGTTCAGTTTAGATAAATTCAGAGATGGTGTGCTTCTTTCACATATCCAGCTGTACTTAATGCTGTATTTAATCATCATCTCCTACGAATTTTTCATTTGTTTTTGTTTTTTGTTTATATCTTATTAATCATACATCTTCGAAAACAGAATACAAAGGACAATTGCTAATTAGCTACTTACCAGCAAGGACCATGCCTTGACGTAGGCACTTCTGGAAGCGACAATACTGACAGCGGTTGCGCTGTGCCTTTGTAATTTCACAGTCTCCATCCGCAACACAAGTATACACCCTCTTGTTCTGCACCGTCCGCTTGAAGAAGCCTTTACATCTAAAGAAAAAGAAAATAATCATTAACTCTCACTGTCTGCTTCCACTAAGTCAGCATTGTACATGTTAATCAACTAAAATAAGATTTTCATCTCAAGAATTTTTTTTTTTTTCCAAGCTCCATATTTAAAATCTTACGTTTATCCTACTTACCCTTCACAAGTGATGATGCCATAATGGAGGCCAGTTGCCCGATCCTCACAGATCATGCAAATCATCGGCTGGTCTTCTTCGTCCTCTTCAACTGGAGCAGGCTGAGCAGGCGCACTGGTGGCACCTTCCACCCCATTGGTACGGGAGCCCCACATCCCAACTGTTGAGAGGTTCATAGCTGCTGGGGAGTCTGGCTGCGTCTGAGGCAACTGACTTCTGTCTCCTGCCCATAACCGCTCCATGTTGAGAGGAGTGGATGGGTGTCGCTGGGTATCAGCATTACTTGGAGAATGAATATAGGGTGAATTGTGAAGGAGCTGCAATTCACTGGGAGAGCTCTGTGGTGATCCCAGTCCTCTAACAACCTGGTAACCAGGGGAGGATGGAGCAACTGTGTATGGAGAGCGTGAGACTGGGGTGGGAGCATGAGGAGATCTTGCACTTGGAGTTAAGGGGGAACGGGCAGCTGGTGAGAGTGAGAGTGTACTTGATGGGGAAAGTTGGGGTGGAGATCCTCTTCTATCCTGACCTAATGACAGGAGACCATCTACAGAGGCACGCACTGCATCACTAGTATCAGCACCATAGCCACAGTTAGAGGCAGGACCAAGCACCTCACGGGGTGCTTGAGAGGCTGGAGTCTGTGATTCATTCGGTGCAGTCCAGAACATGGTCTTGACCCCACCTGCTTCTCCCATTATAACTGTCGGGGTGCGGAGGCGAGGGGAATACCCAGCTCTGCTTGAATCAGCAGGAGCGGCAGCAGCTACTTGAGTGGATGGCGTAGGTTGTACAATTCCTCCACTAATGAGCTCAGGTCTGACGCCATTAATGCGGTTAGCAGCTCCACCCCAGTATGGAGGGCCAGTGCTCACTGGTGCTCCACAACGCAGCCCAACGGGCGTGCTGGAAACTCCTGGCGCCAGTCCGGCCATTGTGGCGGCCAGGGTGTAGGGTGTAGGAGGCATTCCTCCTAAAGAGGTTAGTGGTGGTCCTAACGATACTAATGGTGGAGGAAGAGGTGTAGATACTGATGTAACTTCCTGTATGTGTTCACTGGTATCAGCTGGAGGTGGTGTGGTGGACATTCGTTCTGGTAAATCCTCTTCACTCCTGTGAACTGTTTCTACACTCATGTGAGTTCCCGATGGGTGCGGTGTGCCCGATGAGGACACCGGCTGTCTGCCACCGCCGTCGAACACATGGGCGTCCTGGGTGTCATCCTCCTGGCCACACTCTGCACTACTTTTAACCTCAGTGAACTCGTCTCCTGCACTGTCTGGGGATGATCTGAAAAATAAAAACATCCATTAGCACAGGAATCGTGGCTATCCTTTTTTAATACTGCATGTGAATGACATGGCCCACTCAGACGTTACGTGAAGTTAGACACCCACCGCTCGTGGATTCGTGGCTGTGGGTGCGGCGAGGACCGAGGCGACCCCGACGGCAGGTAAGACGCTGGCGGCTGGATAGGACTGCAGGATGAGGTCTCAGCGCCAGAAGACCCGGAGTCCGGCGAGCAGGACGAGGTCTCGGCCAAGCTCTCCCCGTCGCTGCTGCACCTATCAACAGTCACCATTGTTATTCTCTGCATTTATATCTGCATTTTATATTTTTATTAATAACTATAACCCAATCAAAAAAAAAGTTTTGAAAGACTTTTTTTATGCCATCGCCCTCACATCCACTTGGACCACCACTCATACAGTGATTAACTCTCGCCTTCTCGCGGTTTAGACGAGTAAGTGAAATGTGGCACATTATGACCCTAGATTTCGCATGCCAGGCATAAACTTGGCGAGGCAACATTTCGTTACCTTACAGCAAAGAAAACCTAGGAACACCGATTTAACTGTACAGATGTGAAATTTAGTAATGTAGGACATTAAAAATTGTAAACACTGAAGTGTATTTTTTAAATATAGATGATGCACAGGTAAAAAAATGAATTCCTGACATTAAGTGCAAAATATATAAAAAATCAAGGCTTAATAGACTACATAGAAAGTTAATATCATGTAGCTTATATATGAGGATTAGTAAGTTAATCCTGGTAAAGGGATAAAGGGAGAGAAAGAGAGAGAAAGGGAGCGAGAGAGAGATAGAGATAGATAGATAGATAGATAGATAGATAGAGAGAGAGAGAGAGAGAGAGAGAGAGAGAGAGAGAGAGAGAGAGAGAGAGAGAGAGAGAGAGAGAGAGAGAGAGAGAGAGAGAGAGAGAGAGAGAGAGAGAGAGAGGACGAGGCAAAGCGATAAAAAGGGAGAAAGAGCAAGAGAGAAGAGCATGAGGAGCGAGACAGACAGACGCAGAACCGAGCGAATTCTCACCGGGAGTCTACTTTGCGGCGCTTAAGCTTGAGGTCCTGGAAGAGGCTCATCTTGACGCCGTCACACTGGAGCAACGTCACCGTCATAATTCCTGTGGAAAGAAAAAAATACGTCAAATGATAAATGCAAATAATTTAAATACACCATATGAAGTAAACTAAATTACACGTTACATATATTAGCTCGTAAAAAATACATATCATAAAACATCTCATAAAGCACACAACAAACATTTTTTTTAATATGATACCATTTAAAAAATATGAATAATTATCTACAATGGTAATATAACTTAATAATAATGAGACACATATATAACAGACTGCTTTGTTGTAATTAATTAGGCTTATAATGATCCACAGCCACGTAAATACCAAGGCCCATGACCTTTGCAGCGCCGTAAATGCATTTCGGGTACCCTTCTCGCCTAGCATTATGAATGAATGAATGAATGAATGAATGAATGAATGTGTGTGTGTGTGTGTGTGTGTGTGTGTGTGTGTGTGTGTGTGTGTGTGTGTGTGTGTGTGTGTGTGTGTGTGTGTGTGTGTGTGTGTGTGTGTGTGTGTGTGTGTGTGTGTGTGTGTATGTGTGTGTGTATGAAAAAAAATGTACAACTGTTTATGAAAATGCGACACTAATTTTCGAAAGTGTGTGGTCTTTCAGTTAATACGCACACTCCCCGCCTTCGCTCCTCCCCGCGCGCGAGTCACCTGGAGGCGGCGGCGGCGACTCCCACGGCCTGGGCGAGGCGGCAGACGCCTGATCAGGGTCACTCATTTACTGCTTCGCATGCTTAGGCAGTCTATATAAATCCCCCTTAATCTAATCTCTTGTGATGATATATCAAAGCAAGTTTTTTTTAAGTGTATTGCCGCCAATTTCCAGAAAGACCACCACTAGTATGTTCCCAAAAGAGCGGAAAAAAGAGCAGCGAACGGAGTATCTGAACATCCCACGCGTCGTATACCTATAAGGAATCCAGTCCCACAAAAATGGATCTAGGGTAGACAAGCGTCGGAGATTACAAAAAAGACAAAAAAAATACTTGACGGAGATACCGAGTGTGTAAAAACGCAAATCACTTCCTGCCTGTCTCACCTTGAGCTAAAAGTCACGGTCACTGCTGATCGCGCTGACAAGAGAGGGGAAAAAGTGAGATAGAGAGTGAGAGTGATAGTGAGAACATACACAAGGAGTGAGGAGAAGGAGTAAATAGTTTTAAGAGAAATGGGAACGGGAAGAGAGCCGAGAGGAGTGAAACAGTCCTAGGAGAAGAGAGCAAGAAAGGGGTTGGAAGATCCTACGAGAAGGAAGAATATCCACAGGCAGTGACGAAATGACAGTTGAAAACCCCTCAGGGAAGAACAGCGCAGCTAATGGGGAGAGGTGAGAAGGTCCTTGGGGAAGTGGGAACAAGCACAAAGGTTGTAGGAGTTTAGGGCTTAACGCGCACCCAGGAAGTGGGGTGTGGGTGCCCAGGGAAGAAGACGAGGGCGCGCGCGGCGAATCGGGAATGGGCGTGGGAGGTCAAACAGATAAATGCGAATATACGGCGGAGGAAGACAAAAGCTGGAAAACATTAAAACTAGGTTGTTGCTGATTTTCAAAGGAAATGGAATGCATAAACTTCATAAAAGATTAATGAAAACATGTGGCCACAGCCAAGTACATGTCTGCATTATCAACTCGGCAGGAAGGAACAACAAAACAGAGCAGCTAAACTACTTCAGGTCGCGGCGCGAGGTGTGAGCGCGAAGGCAAGAGACGGCAGATACCGTTAAGACTCTGATTATAAATCTTATGAGGCAAAACTGATGATCGCACAAGGCGTGTTAGGCGGCGAAGGAAAGCAAGGCTCGGTGAAGGTGCGGGTGGTAACGGTAAATTAATGGCAGGTTCCCGGGACAGCAAGACCCGCTGTAGGAGGCATCTCAAGGTCACCCAGTGCCCTCCACTCCGCCGTCCCCGCATACCTCACACGTGGTTTCCCCGCCGTCGTAGAGCCGTCCGCGCTCTCACACACGCGCGCTCTCTCACGTTCCTGCTTTCCGTTCTGCTCTTCGAAAGGCAGACCTTGACCTTCCCTTCGTTCGAGGACGACATCTCGCCAGGACCTTGGCGAGACGGGCTGCCTGACATTGCCGACCGGGCGCAAAAATGCCTGCTGTAAACACGGGCTCCTCAAACTGCGCGCTACTCCTGCTGCGGCTCCGCGACCACGGCTCGCTACCTGTCTGGCCGGCCTTCATCGGGGTTTCAAGGTGGCGGGAACTCACTGCCGTTAACTCGACGACTACCTCCTCGCCACACGGACTTCTCGAGCGGCAAGAGGCCTCGTCACGTACATCATTCCTGCCTGATTTATATCGTTGCTAAAATTATATATAGAAAGGGAAGTAACATTTCGTAGATCGACTATCAATAAGGACAACAAAAAACAAACAAATTGCAATACGTCGATCCTGCAACGCTAACAAGATATACATCTTCGCATCCTACAGCCCCGGCATAAGAATGAGAACACATTCACATCCCACTGCCAGTAATTAACGACGGGAGAGTGACATGCACCTTTCCAGCACGCGGGGCGGCGTGACACCTGGCCAGGGGCGGCTTAGCGCAGCTTCGGGGACACCCCTGGGCAGCTTGCCAACCCGACTTGCGGATGCACCGTCTTGTCTACCTCATCTCAAACTATTGAAGCGCACACCAGTATGGTAAACACGTGGACAGAAGCGAATCTGCGTTGGAAATGCAGTGAGGGGGGGAAAGGCGGTCAAGAGGAGATAGATAAATACATACATACATGCATGGAGATAGAGATATAGATAGATAGATAGAGAGAGAGCAAATAACTCTACCTGATCAACCATCTATCTTATCATCACATATAAACAGCTGTTAAAATCGAATCCGACCTTAATATAAACCAGATTTGAAGCTTCCGGACTGTCCTACACGAGGAAGTGTGAGCCGTGAAAGGCATCTTCATCTTCTTTTCTTTTTTCTTCCTCTTCTCTCTCTTCCCCTTTCCGCCTCCTAAACTACGCTTACATCTCCACTTCCACTTCCAGCTACACCTCCCTCCGGCTCCTGCTCCTCCTCCACCTCCCTCCCTCCCTCCTATCCCCCTCCCATCCTCCTTCTCATCCTCCCTCCATCCTATCCCCCTCACATCCTCCCCTCCCATCCGCCCTCCCTCCGATCCTCCCTCACTTCCTCCTCCACTTCGCCCCCCCCCCCCGCCCGCGACCCAGCGAGTGCTTCCGTCCACGCCTCCGCCCGAGGCCTACTCCGCGCCGCCGTGGTTGTCGGAGGCCGCGTCTCGTCCGGGAGCGCGGCGGCCGGGGTTCCCCTCTTGCTCCCGCTCTTTCATTCCTTCTTATTCCCTCTTCTTCTCTTACTATGACGGCTTTTTCGGAGCAGCGGTTGGTGTTGAAAATAGGATGATGAGTCAAGGGTGATCAGTGGCCAGAAAGGTATTTGTTTGAGTGAGTGAGTGAGTGAGTGAGTGAGTGAGTGAGTGAGTGAGTGAGTGTGTGTGTGTGTGTGTGTGTGTGTGTGTGTGTGTGTGTGTGTGTGTGTGTGTGTGTGTGTGTGTGTGTGTGTGTGTGTGTGTGTGTGTGTGTGTGCATACTGCTATGCTTTGACTTCCGTGGCATCTTGCACGTGGCGAACAGCGTCGGGTGGCCAAGGCCGCCGGAGGTCCCACATGCTTAGAACACTAAGTGGGCCGCCCCATTACCACTGGCACTTCCTGATCTTCAACGCCCGGGTTCAGGACGGTGTCATGGCACTCGAACAAACGCCCACACTCACACCCACACCCTCTCTCTCTCTCTCTCTCTCTCTCTCTCTCTCTCTCTCTCTCTCTCTCTCTCTCTCTCTCTCTCTCTCTCTCTCTCTCTCTCTCTCTCTCTCTCTCTCTCTCTCTCTCTCTCTCTTAATCATCACCATGCAAAACAAAGACACACATAAAGACAAACAGACCAACTCATAAACACAAACATACACATACACACCCACCCCCACACGCACTCACACCCACACCCACGCAGGATAACTCTAGCCTAAAAGTCTAACCAAGGATCGCATCAATGAACTTGGACCCTTGTATCACGATACATGAAAACTGTAACAGGATCCTCCTCGCAAGGCTGTCCAAGCGATTAGGGAAACCAAGCAGAACTACGAGGCAGAGAGCGTGTCGCGCCGAGAATTCCGCGTCCACTTAGACGTTTAGTGCGCGTGATTATTCGCGTGTTACAGGTAGGCTGCGAGCGGCGGCTACGGATCATGTTTCCGACGCGAACCACGATGGCTGCAAGGCCGTCTGGAGGCTACCGTGGGTATGCGGCCACTCGGGGCTCCTCGCTGGCTCGCTCGCTGCGCTCCTCACTCCCCGCGTGGCCCGCTGGAGTTCACGGATTCTTCTTCGTCTGTGTCGTGGTGGCTGTCGTTGGTTTTAGCTTTTGTTTATTTGTTTGCTTACTCTCTCTCTCTCTCTCTCTCTCTCTCTCTCTCTCTCTCTCTCTCTCTCTCTCTCTCTCTCTCTCTCTCTCTCTCTCTCTCTTCTCTCTCTCTCTCTCTCTCTACTTCCTTCGTCTGTTCCATCCTTCCCCCAATAGCTTTTATCAAACTCACCACAAACCACAGTAATTAAAACACTTACCTATCAGCAACAGAAAATGCCTCCACGCACACTTCTGCCGAAGAACCACTCTCACTTTTCAACCATTACAGTCACAGTTACGCTGCAACGCCCCCCCCCCCCGCCTTTTCCCCCCCGTCCCCCCCCGCCCCCCCCGTCCCACTCCCTCCCCTTCACCCTCCAGGCCCTCATCTCCTCCCTCCCCTCCCCCGACGCCAACATACCTCTCACCACAATGCACATTCACCTCCATGTAACATTTCGCTCCGTCACGATACATTCACTACATACTCTTCTCTGTCATAAAAGAGGTCTCCATCACAATAACCTTCTTTTTTCTCTCTCGCTTTTCTCCCCCGTCAACGTTGCAATATTTTACCCCTTTGTCAACGTTGCTGCAATGCAACTGCGATGAATTGGTGCCAAACAGAAACAGGAGCGGTGAGCAGCTGGTTCGCGACGGCACGTATGCGGCTGAATTATGTGTCAATGTGGTCTTTTGTGTCCCCCGTGCTCCCTTGTCTGTGCATTTCCTTCATCCGTGTCCCGTTTCCCTGCCTTCTGCCCCCTCCTTCCCTCCCACCTTCCCACCCTCCCTGCCTCCCCCTCTGGAAGACCTTCTTCCCTCTTCGATTGAGGTTAGTGAAGGCTCGGTGGTAACAGCTGGCTTGGCAGGCTTGGCGGCTCAGCGGGCGACGTGGCGATCTGCGTTTCTTCTGGCTCAAAGGCCTTCGGCGGCGCCAGCCATCTCACGAGAACACTCGTAAACACATGCACATACACACGCATACCCGCACGCAATGTACCCTGAAGCAAATGGGTACATAACCATACATACACACGTACAAATATTTTCAAGCACATTTAGAGAAACAAAACAGTGCCTCTCAGCACACACGTCAGCACCTCAACAGTATTTGTACAGATGACTCTATCAGCCGCCAAAGCTGTTGTGACCAGCTATTTTCTAATATCAGTCAATCAGTGACTACTGCTTGTGACGACCGCAATTCCGAGAGTTACAACAACTGTGTATTTATTTGGGAGCGCGGTGACAATTGGTCCGTTCAAAATACAAAATACTGCAAGGACATTGAAGGGAAAATTTGACGAGCAACGATTGTATTTTTAGCCTAAGGGCGAGGGAGAGGGAGGGAGGGAAGGAGGAGAGAGAGAGAGAGAGAGAGAGAGAGAGAGAGAGAGAGAGAGAGAGAGAGAGAGAGAGAGAGAGAGAGAGAGAGAGAGAGAGAGAGAGAGAGAGAGAGAGGAGAGGAAGAGAGAGAAGAGAAGCGATGCCATGGAGTGTGGGCGAGCGCTGGGTTTACCGGAGCTAGCGGGAGAGACGGGCATGGATCAGTACCGTTACCCACGTGAACAAGAACACAACCATTTCCTGTCCCACTCTCCCACTCTCGGAGCGCTCCACGCACTGATACGCTGGTGGACTACATTTCCCTTATTCGCTCCGCTATCGACTCTCTTATCCACTAAAATATCCGTCATTCGTTACTATGGATCAGTTTAGACTCATATTATTGTAGTATAAGATTTAACAAAAATGTGGTAAAAAAGGCTAGGAAATAGACGTGCCTCCTCTTCACTACGTCGTCGCGCGGCAAGGCTTAATTACAGAAAACGGAGACAGGCTTCCGCGTGGCTACATAGCTTCCCACTTTCTCCTTTCATCCGTTGGCAACCTAGCATTCACATACTCTCGCTCATCTTTTGCCTTCCCTCCTGCAACTTTTTTTTACGTTATTTATAGTCGTACTCTGTATGTTCAAAATGCATTGTTATAGATTCACTCTTCCTTCCGCTTGCTGGGTCGCCATGCATTTAAACGCTCTTGTACATAATGCATCATACGATTAGTATAACAGTCTCAGTCTCAGTCTCAGTCTCTCTCTCTCTCTTCTCTCTCTCTCTCTCTCTCTCTCTCTCTCTCTCTCTCTCTCTCTCTCTCTCTCTCTCTCTCTCTCTCTCTCTCTCTCTCTCTCTCTCTCTCTCTCTCAGCCAACAGTGTAGTGATGGTCCGTTCTTTTGCTGAGGCAGGGAAGGTAAGCCAGCGCGGCAACTTGACTGACGAAGGTGTCGAGAGAGAAAAATGAGGAGAGGAGAAAAGTGAGAGAGACGCAGCGCGGAGGAGAGCAGCGAAGGTGAAGGTGACTGAACGTGACAAGAGAGTAAGCGGGTGAAGGTGGAAGAACGTGTAGGTTTTCAGCACGAGGATTTGCACGTGTTCTGGCGCGGAATGCAAGTCACTTTAGCTCTCAAGGCTTGGGTAACGCACGACCCGCTCCTTCAGAAATAATTCCATCAGGCGCGGGCGAATGCAGACTGACCTCATGCGATATTTATGTGACTAGTTTCATTTTGATTAGTTTTTAAGCATCAAGTCACGATTTATTTCTGCGTTCGTGTGTTATTTGCTGACATTAATAATTCACGAAATTAAATTACGTGTATAATTTGGAGTCATTGATTCCACCCGATCAACAGGTGTGTTTATGTATGGACGTGTTTGTGGCGTGCGTCTGTGTTTATGTGCGTGTGTATACATGAGCGTATCCATGTATACGTGCGCGTCTCGCGAGGTGGGAAGGAGCGCGATTGCAACCTTGCGATACCGGAGTGCCACGGCCACCCCGACCTTTCGCCGTTCCCAGTGCCACTCGCGCCGCGGCGGATCGGGCGTCCGCGGCTCTCGGAAGCACTCGGCTACTTCCTCCAGCGCTTCCGCCTCCCGCAAGGAGATTGGTGGCGGTTCTGCGCAAAGCCAACTTTCCTGGCCCGCGCAGAGGGCAGCTCCGAGGACAAGAAAAGGCAATTCCATCCCATTCATACAACACGAAAAAAACTACGTAGAACATAGAATGAATAATACCAATGCTTCATACACAACTTCACTTTCACTCCGTATTTTTTACCTCTTTCTTCTCCTCTTCTTCTTCCTCCTCCTCCTCCAATCCCCCCCCCTTCTTCTTCATGCAGTAATTGTCTGCAAGCAAGCTGGGTGACTGCGCGGCGAGGCCCCTTCACCCCAGTCAAGGTCCATCTTCACACGTCTCTGCGCTCGCAAAAACCAGGACTCGGCGATCACTGGGCGCCACCTGACCGTGTCTTCACAACACCCCGCGCTTATGCCTTGCTGTTTGTCTTATGGTCGCTTTGAAGTCGTTTTACGTAGTAATGGTACCCCTTTAAATTATGTTTGCGATACGGTTAAAGTAAAGTACTCGTTAAAGTGATGATCTTTCTGAAAAAGTAACTGTCATTTTTGTTTTACGTAATAGTTTTCAACTGTGACAAGTCAATTAAGAGAATTTCCCCGCGCATTCGTACCTTTTCTTACATATATCCCCACATCTTTATTCTAACTTAACATTCAATTACGCGCCTGGGTTAATCCGCAGCACGAAAATGATGTCAATAGTAATAATCAGCATCATAATGATAACGATAATAATAATGATAATGATAATAACTGATGATGATAATCATGATGATGATATAATATGATAATTATGATAATGATTTTAATAATACCATCAATAACAGTAATAATAACAATAACAACAACACCAATGAATTAATCACTAAATAAACAAATAAATAGAATACCTTATATATGCACCTAGCTTTGTTTGTATTATTGCAATACTTTTTTACCTACGTTAACTTTCGGCTATAGATGTAAAATCCACATATTTAAGATATCTTCACTTTATGCGGATCAATACTTCTGAGCATATACTTACAAACCCAATATACACATATAAAGACAAAACAAGCGCAGTCACAAAGCCACCTAAGTACTGACAAGCACGCATCCACGTTTCATCTGCAAACCTACATTGCCTGCAACAGTGTGACCCTCATACACATAATGCATCATTGCAATACCGCTTTCTCTAACGTTCTTATTCTCTTTGGTACTTTACGTAATCCTTCTCATCCATTACTTTTAATTCGTTTTTCCCACTTATTAGGTACACAATTAATTTTAGTGGTGTACTGTCATATTAATCGTTACGGATAAAATTCAAGTCCCTCCATACAAAAATCACAAATTCCACTTCAAACCACGAAAGAACTCCCCGTAGTAGAGAGAGCGTTGCAGATACGTAAAATAGCCTTTTCTTTCCGTGATTGTGCTTTTTCCCAGCGCTCCGCCGCCCGCACCGTCAGCGGGCGTTTTTCCCTTTCACTGGAAATGCTGTGCCTCCAATTCCCCTCCGAGGGCCAGAGGATTGCTCCTGCATTAACATTTAAGCCCCCCCCCCCCTCCCCCCCCCCGGGGGCAAAAAGGGGGGAGGCGCGGGGGCCCCTACTAACAAGGGTTTAAAGGGGAGGCGCCCCCCCGCCCGCGCCCAAAAAAAAAAAAAAAAAAGAACAAACACCTCACTGGTCCCCCCTCCCGGTGTAGAAAAAGCGAGGGGAGAACGTCGTCCCTGTGTCCCTGCTGTGGCACGCCGACAACAAATCGGAGGACAAGCAGCAGTGTCGAATGCAGAGGTAACCGCGCCACGGCTAAGATCCGGCTTGCGCGAGCAGTAAGGGCGGGACTCCCCGCCAGGGGGGCTGCTAGTGGAGAGGATCTAGGGAACGAAGGCAAGGAGTGTGGAGCGAAGGAGAAAGACCCTTTTCTCCGCACCCCCCACGCAGTCCAGATCAGCGAGCCCACCGCTATCGGCAACAAGATCGGAAGAGCGGGACCTCCGGAACCAAGCAGGCCGATAAAAACAGATCAGAACGGTGGAGGAAAGGATGAGAGAGCGACGCCGCGACATCACCCAGCCAAAGCATCTGCGGTAATAAATGTTTCCCTTAGGGCTTGTTCCTTGCTTACGCCCCCCACATCTGTGACATTATGCGAACTTCTCTAGCCTCTTTCCCACGTCTATTTGTGAGGATAATAGATTATCACCGCCCTCCCTATTAACCCACTTAAATATGTTCATACGAGAATAAGGATAAAAACTTCACCAAACGGACAGGAAGCATAGGGTCTTCGCGAACCACACCGTCCCACTCGGCGTGACTGGGTGTAAGTCGAACGCCCCCGGGGACTTCGGAGTCGAAGTCACGCCGTCTTCGCTACCGTTGCACCACTGAGTTCCATGGTTTCTTCTTACACCCATACTATAAGTTATTTATTGTTCTATACTGTTTAAACTATAACGTGACTCTTTGTTTCTGTTTTTTCGCTATTTTTTCGTCTGCAATTGTGTGTAATCGCTGTCCCTGCAATTCAAGAGTGAGATACCTGAGTTCATTTCTCGTGCAGGAGACATGGTGAAGATCCGCTGGCAAAAGGTTTGGGTAACAGTCTCTGGCCAGATGACTTGCTTTCCCTGCGTTGTGTTTTTAAGGCGTCGACTTGCCTTTGGGTCATAAAAGTCAGAGATAGCATTACTTTTACTTATTAGTTTAGAGAGTCTTCCTCACATAGTCTTTAAAAACAGTATTATTCCTGTGTGCTTGCTTCTCGTCTTCATCTTGCCGCCATTTATTGGCTCTTAACTTATTACCTCTTATTTACCCTATTGATTTTGGGTGCTTTTTATTTCCTTGATTTCATTTTCTAACCTTTTTACTCTATGTATTCCCTCATCCTTTACTCCGACGGGGGTCGGCAGTCGGACAGTGTGTACGAAGTCGTATGTATTTACCTTTGTGTAGCATGGGTGTTCGAATGAGACGGTTCAACTCTAATGTCCACCATAAAGGCGGCACTCTGCAGCCACGGGCGGCAAGGCGCAGGTTCTATGGTAACACGCGAAGCAACAGGTGCAGGCTGATCGTGGCACGGTCAGCCTGGACAACGGGCACGTGGCACCGCAGAGGTAGTAAGAGGCACTGTTAGATAAAACACTGAGGGCAGCATATAGGTCACTGTGCCACACTGGCTACACTTGTGCCACACTGGCACCACAACACAACACTCGGGACGACCGACACAGCTTAAGTAGCGACAGCACCGCTAGGGTCCCTCCACGCGAGGCGGTGGTCGGAGAGAAACTGGCGGACGAGCGAGAGCCTCGGGTTCGACCCCCCGACCGTCGTGGTCTCAGCACCGCCCATAGCCCGACGCCGGAGTCACGGCAGCTTTCTCTTTCATTGCGAGGAGCCCGAGCCAACCCGCGGCAACAACCAGTGCCAGTCCTCACGCCCGCCCGCCCGCCTGGGGGCCCCGCCCACAAAACACCCGACATTCAACATTCAACATGACTGCGATGATGGAACCTTGCAGACCGCACCTGCCATGGCCACCGCTGCGCCAGGCCAAAGACTGGTCACCTCCGCCTAGCTCTGACATTTTGAAATTCCTTTTTTGTCCGCACTTGGCCATAGAGACACAATAACATATGCTGCCTTGTGGCTTTCGGGCGTGTTTTACGAGATGCGAGGCAATGCAGTTGCAGGGAATCGGCTGCAAGGAGAAGGAGACGGATGAAAGTAGCCATCAAGGTGGTCGGCTGCGCGGCTCCCTCAAGATTACGAATAGTTCCCTCGCGGATAGCACAGTGTCAGGGGACTTGGCGGGAAGTCTGCGCTCTCAGTCCTTCGTCTCTGTTATTCATTCTCGCCGGAGTTTTTGCTCTTTGGCACAAACTGCGCATCCAAGAACTGCGTGCATTCAGCTGCTTTTTAAGCGGCTGTAATTCAGCTGCGACCAAGTAGGAAGACGGTAGATGCCAGGGTTCATGGAAAGAGAGGCGGGAGACAGAAGACAGAGGGATGAGAAAGGATGAGAAAAAGAGAAAGGAGAGAGCAAGAGTGAGTGAGTAAGAAAGAAAAAGAGAGAGAGAGAGAGAGAGAGAGAGAGAGAGAGAGAGAGAGAGAGAGAGAGAGAGAGAGAGAGAGAGAGAGAGAGAAGAGAGAGAGAGAGAGAGAGAGAGAGAGAGAGAGAGAGAAAGAGAGAAAGGCAAGAAGGTCCATGGTGAAAGAGGCAAGAGAGAGTGAGAGAGAGTGCTACAGGGGTTTTGTGCTACACCGCCACCAACGTCAGTCACAAGAAGCACAGTAGTTTCACTCTCGCCCCAACACTGCTCAAAGTGTATGACTCAAAACCCTTACTCTCACTACACAGCTACAACTCGTACCTTTATGGCTCCATGTGCTCTCAGGAGAATAACGCAAGACACAAATGACGCTGGAGGACATCTGGGCGACGTAGAGGGCAGCACCTGCCTGTCTAGCATTTGCTACAGGATACAGGCGCATTCCTTCAGCGCCTATTAACATGTGTTCCCGGACGAGACACTGGCGTCGCCGGCATTAAACTCTTTCCTAAACCTTTAGTTACCCAAATCTTACGAAAAGTTTTATAAAAGATATTTGTTTAAAATCAAAACACTTACCAAGCAATCTAGGATTTGCGACTTTCAGTAAAAGCTGCAACGTCATACTCTCAATTAATAACATGATGACGATGATTTTAAGAAAATTATTATTGTGCTTGGCTTAGTCATTTGTTGATGGTGAGTGTGAAAATCATGAAAAAATATGTATATATACATACAAACATACATACGTACACATACATACATACATATAAACATGCACGCACACGCCCGCACGTATGCACGGATGCACACACACACACACACACACACACACACACACACACACACACACACCACACACACACACACACACACACACACACACACACACACACTCTTGCACATAGTATACTTGCATACAATCTCTTCAAATTTCCAGTCCCCCAGTAGGCCAAACCAAGTCACACGAGATAGGTCACTTCCTGCACTTACTGTACTCCGCGCCCCTCTCCTCCCTCCCCCTCCTCCTCTACCTTTAACCCTCCACCCTCCCTGCCCATAACCCCTCTCCCATCCCCTCCCTGCCCTTACCCCTCTCCTACCCCCCCCCTACCATTAACCCCACTCCCACCACCCCTGCCTTTAACCCCCCTCTCCATCCCCTCTCCCACCCGCACCCCGTCCCCACCCTCTTCTCCAGCGAAGACAACACTCGCCACAGTCGCGATACGAGATCTCCGCGATTAACTTTTGTCCGACCAGCAGGTAGCATGATCCCGGCATTCACAGTTACTCCGAAGCCCCGTAACGAGTAACCTCACCTCCCAGGAGCACAGGTAACGCGCACAGGCACAAAGGTAATTTCCGGAGGCGCAGGTATACGGTACACGGAGGGGGACACTCTTTAAAAGACTTCCGAAGAGACACAGGTACCTCGGAGCAACGGTCGTCACGCTTCATTACAGAGAGTCAGGTGTAACAGCTGTAGTAATAACACGGTACAGCAGTCACGAAAACAAACAAAAATTACAAAGTTGAACAAAAGAAGCGAAGACGCCCTCAACGAAGATTCCATCGCCAATAATTCGTCGCGAAGCCAACAACGACATTAACAACAACCATTCCATCAAACACAAGTTTATCCTCGAGATTCGCCAAGTTACACGAGAGGCACGGACTTTGTGGTGCACTTGTCTGAGGAAAGTCCCCTTGTCCTCAAAACTACTTCCGGATTCTCACTGTTACACGATGTACGTTTTTTTTTCGTCTCTTTCTTCGTTAACTTGTAGATTCCGAGGACAGAAGCAATATCCTGAACGGGAGAAATACTTCAGACACTTCCTGGGTAAAGTTAAGGGATTGAAATGTTTGTAAGTTCACCGAGTCAAATTTCTGATCACATATATATATGTCTGTTGATTTGTGAATTCTCCTGCGCACCTGAATGGATAGATGGTTATATACAGAAGAGAGAGGGAGAGAAAGAGAGAGAGATAGAGAGAATAGAGAAAGAGAAAGAAAGAGGACGAGAAAAAAGAGAGAATGAGATAAATAAAGAGAGAATGCGATAAAGAAAGAGAGGAAGAGTGAAAGAGAGAATGGGAGAAAGAAACAGAGAATGAGAGAAAGATAGAGATACAAAGGGAGAAAGAGAGACAAAAGACAAAACACATGGACACCTAAATACAACTCAAATGTAAACATCGTTTGAAAAAGAAAGAAAACAAGAACAAATGAAACATCCATGAAGACGAAGCAAACAAAAATAAACAAAGTAAATAAACAAAGAGAGTCTTACACATCCTCCGCTTCCCCCTCGTCCGACCGCGCAAGCACTTGCCGCTGGATATGCTGCGGCCGCCCTGATTGCTTGCAAGCACATCGGAAGCACGGGCCAAACGTAATATTGAAGGATGCCACTTGATTATGTAAACAACTTTCTCCACGACTCAGGAGGTCTATTGACGGCGGTGTCTGGCAACACTTCGAAGGGAGGAGGAAGGGAGGAGGGGGAGGGCAGGGAGGAGAAGGGGGGGAGAGGAAGAGAAAGAGGAGCGCATTTAAGAGCAAAACAAGGTGTGGGAGTAGAGGGAGAAGGGGGGACGATGTGGAGAGAGTGAGATGGTGACGGTGCTTTTTGAGGGAGCACTGATAAAGTGATGGAGGGGCAGGAAGGAAGGAGGAAGTAGAGGAGTAGGAGGAAATGGTAGAGGAAGAGAGGAAGAAACGAAAAGGGAAAATAATTTAAAAAAATAGAAGGACGAGAAGGATATACAGAGAAAACAAACAAACAGAATATGGGCTAAAGAAATGCGAAGAAGGAGTGCGGACGAGAGAAAGTGAAAACAGACAGAACAAAGAATACAAGAACCAAACGAAGAAGAGAAGGTGGCGAGGGCCGTGCAGCAGCAGCAGCAGCCACGAGTTTCCCTATGACGCAGCACTTTGCACGTAACACTTTCCTTCTCTGAGCCACAACTGAGCCCGCCATCCCCTTCCCCCCTCTTAAGCACTTGCACTTGGGTACAAATCCATAACAAGTAGACCTGGCACGTTCTGAGCACATACGACCACAGTTATTTTTCATCGAATGGCATAGGCGCGTGAACGAAAGTGAGTGATTTATTAAGTGGAGGGGTGAGTTGGTGAAAAATCAGATGCACATACAGACACATAACATAAACATGAACACACACACACGCGCGCGCACACGCACGCACGCACACACGCGCACACACACACGCACACACACACACACACACACACACACACACACACACACACAGTGGGAGAGAGAGGGAGAGAGAGAATCCCACTCTTGTGTTTCCTATCATTGCACATACCCTGGGAAATTCCCAATCCTCCTTGAGGATAGCACCTGGGGATTCCTTAGCGATGCCCCCTTCTACCCTATCCATCTATCCTACCGTCGCAAAAGCCAGCCATCCCGTTCATGTTGAAAGAGAGAAGAGAGAGAGGGGAAGGGAGGGAGAGCGAGAGACAAACCCAACGAGTGAATAAACACCCTAGTGAGGAGTGAATGAGGAAGGGGGAGACAGACTCATTGACTAGGAAGGTGAGGAAATGGATGTGCGAGAGAATGAGTTAGTGAGTGAACGAGTGAGTGTGAATGGGGGATAATCCCACGTAAACAAACCGCGTATATTAATACCATTCGTACAGGGGAGCGGTTACAGGCCGTGTAAACAAAAATCTCCGGAAATAAACGAAAGAGGCGAGGAGAGGGAACATGAGGAAGGTCCTTTAGAAAGGTGTGTGGAGGAGGAGGAGGCGCTGTGTGCGAGGGGGGAGCGAGAGTGAGTGAGTGAGTGAGTGAGGTGAGTGAGTGTGTGTGTGTGTGTGTGTGTGTGTGTGTGTGTGTGTGTATGTGAATGCGTGTGTGTATCTATATGCGTCCTCGTGTTGAGAGAGAGGTAATTAGGTGCTTGTGAAGGAAATGGGGTTGATTGCCTGATGGTGCGTGCCCGTGTATGTGTAG
>NW_020872808.1:280366-282866 GCF_003789085.1 Penaeus vannamei | reverse complement strand
AGGGGGAAGAGAAAAGAAGGATGAGGGGGAGAAAAAAATAAGGAAGAGGGGGGAGGAGGAAGTGGAGGAAGAGAGGGGAGGGGAAAGAGGAGGGGGTGAACGGAGAAGAAGTAGAAGAGGAAGAGGAGGAAAAAAACGAGAAGGAGGAGGAGGTAGAGGCCATGGGGAGCAGAAGCAAGGGCATCATCCCATGGAAGAAGAAAGGAGAGGTGAGGTGGAAGGGAAGAACGAGGGGAAGCTGGAAGGAAAGTAAAGAGGGGATGGAGAAGAGGAACATCTGAAGGATGAAGAAGAGGAAAAGACGGATTAAAGGAAGAAGAGGAAAAAATAGAGCGAGAAAGGCTGAGAATAAAAGAAAATCAAGAAAAGGAAAACAAAAGCAAGAAAAAACACTATCAAATAATAATAAAACCAAAACAAAAAATAAGCTAAAACGACACCCATCTAACCTCCAAAAATCGCCAAATCCTTTTCTGATCCCGAATTCTTCCTCGGTAACCGGGGCCTCACACGGCGTCGCCACAGTGAATCTACATCTAAAGTAAATTTATTCAAAGGTGGTTGAGAGAGAGAGAGAGAGAGAGAGAGAGAGAGAGAAGAGAGAGAGAGAGAGAGAGAGAGAGAGAGAGAGAGAGAGAGAGAGAGAGAGAGAGAGAGAGAGAGAGAGAGAGAATACACAGACAGAGAGAGGGAGAGAGAGACACACACACAATAATCAGATAATGAGAAAGAAAGAACCTTGAATCATGAGACTTTTTTAACACGTCGTCCTTTCCATTTCCCAAGATTGGACAATCGGCAGCGCGCCCGAATCGCTCTCGGGTGGCCGGGCCTCGAACCGCGGGCCGGCGGAGGCGAGACAATGCACGGCGTTGCGACATCGCTTGGGATTGGGGGGGGTATCGCTTGGAGAGGAGGAGGGGGGAGGAGGAGGAGGAGGAGGAGGAGGAGGAGGAGGAGGAGGAGGAGGAGGAGGAGGAGGGGGAGGGAAGGGGAGGGGGGAGGGAGGGGGAGGGGAAGGGGAGGGAGGGGAAGGGGAGGGGGGGAGGAGGAGGAGGGGAGGAGAGGAGGAGGAGGAGGAGGAGGAGGAGGAGGAGGAGGAGGAGGAGGAGGAGGAGGAAGGAAGGAGGGGGAGGAGGAGGAGGAGGAGGAGGAGGGGGGGAGGGGAGGGGAAGGGGAGGGGAGGGGAGGGGAGATGGTGGAGGTGGAGGTTATGATAGTGGTGTAGGAGGAGGAGGAAGTGGAAGTGAAGAAAAAAAAAGGAATTCGACGACCAAGGAATAGAAAATATGATTATCAGCAGGAAGTAGAGAGGGGAGGAGATGAAGAGGAAGAAAAAGAGGAAGAGGAGGAGATGGAGGAGGAGGCAGAGTAGAAGAGAAGGGGCCAAAGGGAAGGGAAGAGAGGCAGTGATGGGAAGGAGGAGGGGGAGGAAGAGGAGGAGGAGGCAAAGGGAGGGGGGGATGGAGGCACCAGCAACCCCTCTCCCCCCACCCACCCTCCCCACGTGTCTCATGCGGGGTCGTTGGCCTCCGAAAGTGTTTGGCGTTCTAACAATGGCTCGCAAAGTTCCATTCAACTGCAGACATAAAGCAAACAGCGCCTTGCCGAGTAGGGGAGAAAAGACGCCGTTCCTGCCATAGATCGAAGGGAGGGGTTGCGCTTTTAGACTTTCTGATATGGTAATGAGTGAAAGTCTTGATGCGTCGTGAGAAGGGCGTAATGGGCGGGATGGGGGGCTCGATCACAAACAAGCATCCACGCCCACCAACTCTCTGTGAATATATAAACACGTCTACGTAAACCCATGTATGCGTGTGTGTTCTTCCTTACTGCTGCGAGGCATTTGGAAGACACAGATAAATGGATCCAAACACGGACACACACATAAATGAGCACAAATGAACACATGTACACATTAAACACACAGATAAACAAATGAACACATACAAGCAAACATCAACTTGCCAAACGCAAGAACGCACACGAACAAAAAAAACAAATGACGCCCCTCGCAGCCCCGCCACACGCCCACGAACGCCCACCACATGATTCCAACAAATTAACCCTTTTTTCCCGATCGACGAAAGTAAGCAAGAAAGTCCGCGTATGCTTCCCCGCCACAGCCAGCGAAGGGTCACTCACCTGCCAGACGCAGGCACTTTCACTTCTCCCCCTCCCTCCGCTGGGGGGAAGGGGGAAGATCTGATGGGGGAGGGAAGGGGGTACGGGCGGCAAGGGGGAGGGAAGGGGTGCATGGAGGAGAAGGGAAAGAAGAAAGGTGGGTAGGGAGGATGGAGAGAGAGGGAATGGGATGCATAGAGAGAAGAAGAGAGGGAAGGAGGAAGGAGGAGAGAGAGAAGGAAGGGAGTGCATGGAGGAGGGGAAAGAAAGGGGTTGCAAAAAGAAGGGTGCAGGGAGGAGGAGGGAGAAGAGAAGACTCTCTCTCTCTCTCCCCTCCCAGAGCGAGTGCTCGAGATGAGCGGATTAAGCAGAGGAA
>NW_020872808.1:270366-277866 GCF_003789085.1 Penaeus vannamei | reverse complement strand
TGGATATTTTCCTCCCGATTACAGTCATTAGCCCAGTTCTTCTCCGTCTGTTAAGCCGACATCTTCCCACTAATTAACCTCCGTGGAGAGCCTAAAACAGGACTAGGGGGGGGAGAGGGGAAGGGAGGGGGAGGCAGCGGGCCAATGGAGCAAAAATTAGGGTTTCACTTTTGGGCAGGAGTGATGGGGTGGGGGCATGGGGGAGGAGAGCGGGAGGGGGGGGGGGGGCACAGGGGCTTTAACAATCTATTCCCTCTAACTTCCACCCCCACCCCATTCTCCCCTAACCCCCAGCTTTCCCCCCTAAGCTCTACCCCCAGTTGTCATGACAATGAGGGGAACCCAAAGTCAATGTCAGATTTTTACCGATGACAGTATGAAAGACCTTGTGTTTAAGGGAAGGGAGGGGGAGGGAGAGGGGGTATGAGGGCATTAGAAGATTTTTTTTTCAACTGTCGTGACGAAGAGAAGTGAACTTACTTCGGGTGATGACGGAATAAGGCAAACAATTCTTGTCAACAGAAGGTACTCATCAAATCGGGAAGAATTGTTTATCTTTTCTTTCTGCTTCCTTCTCTCTGCCTTATTCCCTCCCTTTACCTCTTTGTCTTCCCTTCTCTTCACTTCTCTTCTCTTCTTTCTTCTCTCCTCTCTTGTCCTCTTTTTCTTTGTCCTCTTTTTTCTCTCTTGTCTCTCTCTCTCTCTCTCTCGCTCTCTCTCTCGCTCTCTCCTCTCTCTCTCTCTCTCTCTCTCTCTCTCTCTCTCTCTCTCTCTCTCTCTCTCTCTCTCTCTCTCAAAAAAAAAAAAAAAAAAAAAAAAAATCTCTCCCTCTATTTCTCTCTCACAAATAACTACACATACTATATCAAATTTAACTCACGTCCTCGAATTTTTTCAAGCTCTCCAATTGACGGGGGAAAAAACAAAACTACAAAAACATACATCGCATAAAACAAAATGAGCTATTGAAATTAAATCAACGAATATATTCATCCGAGTTCACCAAATACGGAAAATGTAATCATAGGCCTAATTAATCGGGTCAGATGTCCACGGGAAAATAACATGTCATAGCATATCGAAAGCCTAAATCTAACTACGGAATGAAATATATGTCAAAGTTGCTCAACATTCATCACGCTTTTTGTCTTTGATGAAAGTATATCATTATAAAAAATATAAGTAAATAAATAAACATAAGTAAATTTCTCTCTAAACACACACACACACACACACACACACACACACACACACACACACACACACACACACACACACACACACACACACACACACACACACACACACACACACACACACACACACATATAGATATATATTGCAAATCTATCTATGAAATTATCACATTATCGTTCGTTTCTTTATCCATTTTTTCTTTCCTTTTCCTTTTGCCTATGCACTCATACAATTTACCTGTCCATTTTACTAATTACTTAAGGTCTCTAAACCAATCTTGCGTGCACACGTAAACGTAACAGCTAAGGTTAATGTTCTAAAATTAATAATGATGATGATGATAATAATAATAATGATAATTCTAATAATTTGCTGCTTCCCTCCCCTCTGAAAGAATTGATGACAATCTTACTGATAACAATATAACGAATAATGATGATGATGATGATGATGATGATGATGATGATGATGATGATGATGATGATGATGATGATGATGATGATGATGATGATGATGATGATGATGATGATGATGATGATGATGATGATGATGATGATGATGATGATGATGATGATGATATAATAATAATAATAATAATAATAATAATAATAATAATAATAACAACAACAACAACAATAATAAAAGCAATCATGATAACAAGTAGCCAATATAACAGTAATAATAAAAGCAATAATACTGACAACAAACCAAAATCAATCAGTCATAATGAATCCAGTCATCAAAAAAATAACAATAATAATAAAAAATAAAAAATAAAAAATCAATAAAAATCCGACCCCACGACCAACGGCCTCTAAAATTCACGCACAGTATGAATTCAATCTGTGATCAAGGTCCTTGCTGGGGAGAAATGAGGCCACTGCTTGCCGAAAGAACCCACGATCGGGGGAAGGGGGAACGAGGACGGAGGCAGGCAGGGAGGGAGAGAGAAAGAGGAGGGAAAAAAGAGAGATGGGAGAGAGAGAGAGAGGAAGGAAGGAGAGGAAGGAGATGGAGGGAAGGAGGGAGGGAGGAGGGAGGGAGGGAGGGAGGGAGGGGGAAGGGGAGAGGGAGAGAGAGAGAGAGAGAGAGAAAATTTTAAAAAATGAGGGCGATGGCAGTTACGTTGGCCAAGCTACTCATAACTATGCTAATTAGACGGATGGTGTTACGTGAGTCACGGTAAACTTCTTAGTAACAGTGGCTTAACAGCTGGTGGAGAGGAGTGCCGTTAGGGGAGAAAATCTGAGGAAGGGGGGGGGGGGGCGAGGCAAGGGGGGGACGCATGGACAGGCGGAAGGAAGCAAGGGAGGAAGAAAGAAGAGGATGAAGGAAGGAAGATATGAAGAACGACACAAGCAAAGCACACACACACAACACACAACACACACACACACACACACACACACACACACACACACACACACACCACACACACACACACACACATACATACATATACATATATATATATATATATATATATATATATATATATATATATATATATATATATATATATATATTGATGACAGGTTGAAGTCGGTGGGGAATTTCTGATCAACGGCTGAA
This sequence comes from Penaeus vannamei, assembly GCF_003789085.1. NCBI lineage: Eukaryota > Metazoa > Arthropoda > Malacostraca > Decapoda > Penaeidae > Penaeus > Penaeus vannamei. The sequence continues at coordinate 275,097 of NW_020872808.1, read as the reverse complement.
TATGGACATTAGAATCTTTTTGGTAAAGACTTACAAAGCCGGATGTGGAAAGGGATGTAAAAAAACATTGAGAAAAAACATTGAAAGAAAAATAACAGTTCAGTCCTATATTTTTCAGTATATTTTTTGGCGTGTCGTTAAAATGTCAAGATGGCCGATGACGCGGGGGACGCTCAAGTGTCTCCAGCCACCTACGTTACTCTCAGCTCCTTAATCCTGGTCATCTTAAGTCAGTCAAGTTCCGAGCATGACACGTGATGAGGTCATGGCTCTTTAAAGACCGCCGCGGCTGGCGAAATAACGGCGGTTGGTGATATCATGGTAAGCCGTGACGTCATGGGCGGTTCACGATTGGCCGTGCTGTCATGGTGACAGCTGACACCGAAATAATATGATGTGATGTGTTAGTAGTGGTATCACTTTCGGAGGATGCGAAGACCTAAAGCAGACGGGGGGCATGTGTCAAGAAAAGAGGTTAAAAATGAGATTGCATCAGTGATCATGCTGATAACGCGCCTGGAGTAACGGTTCTTGCGGTGGTGAAGGGACGGTCAAGGGATAATGGTTACTATCCTTTACGGTTTAAAAAGAATGAAAATAGTTGATTCAAGGGCCGCTGTTGGATATTTCTGATTCGTTTGCAACATAATTAGATGAAAGAATAAGTTAATGGAGGGGGGAAGCTGTAGTTTATAACGGCACATGTAGCGAAATACACGCAGGTAGTAACGGTGCTTGTAGTATAGCAGGCAGACGCAGTAACGGCAACTGTAGTAAGGGACGTTCGTGCGGAACCCCAGCCGAGGCTGAAGCGATCAGGCAGACTTCGACAGTAAGAGCTTATAATGAGGCAGACGTCGGTAGTAGCGGAGCTTGTAACGAGGCAGACGCAGGCAGTACCGGTGCTTGTAAAGGTGGAGATTGTGGTCCCGGCGGAGACAGGTTGGAGCGTCACGACCTCCACGCACCTTCCCTCCCCGTTACGTTATAGGGGTCGAGGTCCCTCGTCCCAAAACATCCCTTCGCGGCGCTGGCTTCCCTTCCGTCGGCGGAATCCCAGCGCCGCCGAAAAGCCGTGGGTGGAAACGCACTTCAGAAAAGTAGAGCCAAGAATGTCAAATCCTCTATCCACTGCCGATGGAATCAAATTGATCGAGAGAGAAAAAAGACAATAACAAAATTACAAAGGATTCGACATCGCAGTTCCGAACAAAGGAATTCGAAACCACAACGCAAGGAAACGGATGCGAGGTCAGAGGTAAGGTTTGTTTGGGAAAGTAGACTCTTGGGCCCGGCGAAGCAACTTTCACATGTGCAGGGAAGACACCTAGGGAAGTGTGGCGGGGTTGAGGGGGGGGGGAGAATAGGGAGAAGGAGGAAGGGGAGGGGCAAAGGGCGCTGGGAGAGAGGGAGGGAAAGAGGAGTAGGTTGGAGGGAATGCGGGAAGGGTTAGGGTGTAATGAAACGGCAAAATAGACAAGGGCCCAGAGAGACAAAGGAAAAATCCCCAGTGAGGTACGTGAGACAGCAAAAGGACATGACAAGGATGCAACGGAAGACGTCAGTGACTATCTCTCGCCAGGGATGCATTGGAGAGGAAGGAGGGAAAGGGGTCCGAGAGGAGGGAAGCAGGAGGGAAACGACTGATGCAGCAAAGGCGCCTTGAAAGGTCAACAGCATCGTAAACAAGTACAAGACACTCGAAGCGAAGATGTATCATAGACTGACGTCTGGCCAAACCGCATGAAGAGACGGGGATGTGACAGACGGTCGACTGCAGAGAACAGTGGAAGACCGTGGTTTCGTCGTCTATGAGCGCAAACAACACGAACTGATGGCATGGCACAGCGCCGGGGGAGGCGAACATGCAAGACAAACTACACGGCAAGAAAAGGTCATGTTTGCTATATAAGAGTTAGATGGGAGGGAGGGAGGGAGAAAAGGAAGGGGGGAGGAAAGAAGGATGAAGAGAGGAAAAAAATGGAGGGAAGGAGAAAAAGTAAGGGAGGGGAGGAGAAAAGCAAGGGGGGAGGGAAGGAGGGACGGGGAGATGATGGTCTGGGGCGGGGCAGGGAGGGGGAGGAAGGAAGGTCCAGGAGTGAGAGCAAGAACGCACACACATAAGGAGGTCAGCGAGGATGAGACACTACAAGATCAGATCTTTCCAGCCAGACCGATACTCTTCCCTTCCTTCCCTCCTTCCCTCCGCCCCCATCCTTTCTCCCTCCCCTCTCCTCCTTCCCATACACATTAATAAATAAAAATTGTATCCCTCCTCCCTCCTCCTCCTCCTCCTCCTCCTCCTCCTCCTCCTCCTCCTCCTCCCTCCTCCTCCTCCTCCTCCTCCTCCTCCTCCTCCTCCTCCTCCTCCTCCTCCTCCTCCTCCTCCTCTCCTCCCTTCCCCTTTCCCTCCCCCTTCCTCGCTCTCTTCCCATGTCCTTACGCTTTTCTCTCCCTTTCCTCCGCCACGGCAAACCGCCACACGTCACAATCAAGTGTTTTTAATTGACCTAGAACACAGTCTGCGGTCTGCGCCGACTTGCCCCGCTGCTATTGCGCTCCCGGAGTGGGAGGAGGGGAGGGGGGGGAGGGCGGTGGAGGGAAGTATTGGGGCTTTTCTCTTTCTCATTCTCTCCCATCTCTCTTCTCTTCTCTTCTCTTCTCTTCTCTTCTCTTCTCTTCTCTTCTCTTCTCTTCTCTTCTCTTCTCTTCTCTTCTCTTCTCTTCTCTTTTCTTTCTCTTCTCTTCTCTTCTCTTCTCTTCTCTCTCTTCTCTTCTCTTCTCTTCTCTTCTTCTCTTCTCTTCTCTTCTCTCCTCTCTCTCCTCTCCTCTCCTCTCCTCTTCCTCTCCTCCTCTCTTCCTCTCCTCTCCTCTCTTCTCTTTCTTCTTCTCTTCTCTTCTCTTCTCTTCTCTCTCTCTCTCTCTCTCTCTCCCTCTCTCTCTCCCTCTCTTTCTTCTTCCCGTCTTTCCTCCCTCACCCATACTTTTTCTCTCTACTAACTTCCATTCTCTCTCCTTCACTCCTTCCTCCAATCCTCCTCGTGTACATATCCTCTCCCCTCCATATTTTTCCTGAAACACTGAACATCCCTTGGTCCCATTCTATCAAACGAGGAAAAAAAAAGGAAAGAGGGAAAGCACTCAGCCACTCGCGAATCTTCAGAATGTGTCCTTGGTGTTCTAAAGAGACTAAATAACCCGCTTTCGATGTCTTATCTTTGTCGGAATGACATCGAAGCGCACCAAGTTGTTCATCTTAATTTCATACGCGCATCTGGCACAATGATTTCTGTTCACACTCGGTGTTCATTAAGAACGATTCATGCGCTTGTCCGTATACTGGTAGGTACATACGGTATATTTAGTAATGTTGCTAATGGTAGTGACAATGATGATAATAATAACAACAATAATGAGAATAATAGTGATAATAATAACAGTGTTATTATATAGGCTATTAATAATAATGACAAAAGTATAACATTTATATTGCAGAATAAAAAGAAGATTGAGCACTAATTCTGATTGAAAAATAACTGGATCCCTATATTCCTTTTGGTCCTGAACAAGGCCGTGGAGGAGTTCACTGAGTCTATCCTTCGCTGGTGAGGTAATGATGACTTGTCAATTTCGTCAAGAAAGTCGAAGAACTTTTCAATAAGTCCCTTTTTTCCTTCCTACCATTGTTTCTTTCCTTTATGAGTGACTGCAACGTTTCACTCGGAAGACTACCGCGAGTTATCTTCTTCCAAACACGAAGCAGCAAATCAAATCACGGAATAGATTCAAATCCAAGAGAAAAGAGTTGATGATAATAAGCTCTTATTTTGCTCCCCAGACAATCCTATCTCGGCGGGGGATCGCGGAGGTCTCGCCGAGGGACGCCGACGGGGAAGCGAGCGACACCGGAGAACCTCTTTGTTCCTGACGGGGAGAGGGCGTCGCCTTCGCCAGGGATCGACGGCAAAGGGGACGGGGCGAGGGAGAGGGGAAGGGGAGAACGAGAGAAAAGGGGAAAGATTAAAAGAAAGAAGGGGGGAAGGAAGGAAGAGGAGAAGAGGAGATTAAAAGGAGGGGGAAGAAAGAAAGGGGAAGAGTTAAAAGGAGGTTGGGGCAACGGGTTAAACGAGGGACGGGAGTGGAAGGAAGCTGGAAAAGCAGAGAAGGAAGGGGCAGGAGAAAGGGGCTTCCTAGCCAAGGCGACGGGCGGAAGGAGCGCTCCCTTGCGACTCTCCCCGGGCGGAACAAAGGCCCGAGGAAGACTCCGAAAAGTCCTCGCTCCAGGATCCGCTGCCGCACCTTGGATGGAGTTCGGGAGTTCCAGAGACCGCCCTCCTGCTCCTCCTTTTCCTCCTTCTCTCTTGGCGTTCCGTGGATTCTGGTCCGACCGGAAAAGCCTTTGAACAATTTCTAGGAATGGATGAGGAAAACCGGAAATGCCACGTGAGAGGTTCTCGGAACGGCTAAAGGGAAAATAGGCTGGGTGCCTATTAAGGTGCTTGCGTCACCCGCCGGACAATCTCAGTCGCTTAAACAAAGCGGCCACAGCATCATACTTACACGCTGAAGGCAAGTCTCCGCAACTTGTGAATCTGCAACTCACCTGAAACAGAAGAAAATTATGATTTAGAAAGAGGATCACAAATATTGACTTATCAAATAAAAATGCATGTCAGTAGATTTCGGAGAAAATTGTCTGGGGGATGATTCACAGGAGAGACGAAAGAATCT
>NW_020872808.1:255366-265366 GCF_003789085.1 Penaeus vannamei | reverse complement strand
CTCGAGACACGTGTATCTCCAGATCCGCGAATAGAAAACGTATTTTTGGAGGGATAACCAAACGCGAAACCGGGATCTCGACTTCGAATTTGCAATTTCGATTAGAGTGGAAGCCGAAACCTGACCCTGACACTTCCACGAGTTGCTGAATGCGATAGCGCCCTCTGACCTTATCTCTTGACGCTGAATATGGCACTGCGTTGCGAAAACAAAGACGAAAGGAGAAAACACAAGAATATGAGAAGAAGACGCTAACAAGCCCGAAAAATAAAAGCAGAAGCCACCGCGACCAAACGCACCCAAGGCTCTAAGTTCTCCTCCCATTCCCGAAGAGACAAAACAACCCAAAAGGAAAATCAACAATTCACAAGACGATTAACCATGCTGCGATTTTGGTGAAAGTGAAATCCGCAGCGCCGCCAGAGAAAGCGGTTCCTCGCCTCCCTCGAGTCTGTCGTCAGCCATAAACTTCCTCCGGCAGAGCACAGAGGCCGCCCTCCTCCTGCGTCGGCGGGGCACGAGGACGGCGGGTGCATGGCGATCGTGGATTTACTCGAGGCCGATTCTCCACGTGCTTTTGGCTCACGTGCCGCGGGTGATCCTCTGTTGTTTTTCCCCGCGACAGGCAGGAGTTCGAAAGGTTGCTTTTACTCGCTTTTGAACGTAACGGGAGATCAATATTGCAATATACAGTTCTCCTTGACGGGAAGGCGGGCTGCAAAATGTTACTAGATTCTCGATCTCCGTCGTCTGCACGCGGAAGCCGGTAACGCGTCGTGCATACAGCTATTTTACAAGCACTACTTTGTAATATCATGAAAAAGTAAATGCCCAGGAGGGTATGCCAGCCCTCCTGCGAGTCCCAAGGCTGGAGAGCGCTGGAGGCAGGAGTGCCACGAGGCAGCGGCGGCATCAGTCAGCTGGAGCCAGAGAGCCAGAGGGAGGCACGCCACCAGGAGCCGCGGTGAAGGTGCCAACTCATCGCAAGTTACGGCATCGCGGATTCAAGAATAATAGATTAACAGCAGGAGAAAAGAGGGTGTGGAACGCCCGGAGTGGAACGGTCGCCGTGTCATCGCCAAAGCTGAGGATGGATGAGGGTGGAAAAGTGGACGGAGCCAAGCGTAGCGGGATTCCCCTTCCTCCCCCGCCCTTTCGCTTCTCTTTCTGCCACATTGTGTGTGTGTGTGGTGTGTGTGTGTGTGTGTGTGTGTGTGTGTGTGTGTGTGTGTGTTGTGTGTGTGTGTGTGTGTTGTGTGTGTGTGTGTGTGTGTGTGTGTGTGGGGTGTGTGGGTGTGTGGGTGGTGTGTGTGTGTGTGTGGTGCGTGCGTGCGCGTGTGCGTCTTTGAATAATTAACGACACACAATAACTGGCTAAAAGCGCATGAAAATTTCCCCCCGACGCCCAGCAGACAGGTGCAAGAGATCTGTGGGGTCACCCTTGGGATCAGCAAGTGTTCATCCAACAGTCTTACCTCCTTTGCCATGATGTAGGACTATGAGCTAAAGGAAGAAAAGCAAAATAAAAAGGAGAAGGATGATGAGGATGATATTGTAAAAATATTAATAATTATAACAATAATAATAACAATAACAATAATGAGAAGAAAAGGAAAACGAAGAATAACATTAATAATAATAATATGAAAATGAAGAAGTGGAGGAGGAGAAGGTGCACACGCTCTACAACAGTGAAAGTAAACCCAAGTCATCCTCGGAAAGTATTACAATTACGTCAGCTGCAAAGAGCGGGCCAGAATTGCACGTCGTTTGCTTCTTCCCTTCTTTCTCTGCTACTCCGAGCTTCTCTACAGGATATGACAAGAACGATGATGCCTATGCCAAGGAAACGCTTCCCTTGCCAAGACCGGCGTCAGGTGTGTTCATCACTGGCGTCAGTTAATTGAAAGGATTATAAAGCTCGCTTCACCTTTGGCATCGCCGTAATCATCGCCACCTCCACCATCATAGTCATCGTCATCGCTATTATCACCTTTATCAATTTCGTCACAACACCCATCATCATTATAAGCATCATCATCATCTTCACCACCATATTCCCCATCACATGAGTACTGCCCTCATCTTCACCACCACCACCCCCATATCACAATTATGAGGACTGTCAAGCTCATCATCATTACCACATGCAACCCCCTACCACCACCTCAGCATCCGAGCAACCCGCGTACACACACACACACTTACGCAAGACAGCGAAGAGCAAAAAACACGAGTCCCAGTAAGCACATAACAAGGCCACGACATGTTTTGCATTCGTCGAGTTATTGCAACGCGCTTGTCGGATTCTTCTCATGGCTAAAACCCAAGGATAATAGCAACGGCGAGGATGCTTGCGATGCACTAGATTTCAACAGTTTATTTTTATGGCTACGCTTCGTAATATTCTTATCGTATTTCTTCGTCTATCCAAAGAGATCAAATAAAAATATCAATATAATGTTATAAACTGACGAATAGAATGGAAATGAATTGCCGTTTTATCTCATTCTCACCCCCTTAAAATGAATCAAATAAAAGAACAAATAAGTAAATGAATAAATAAGCGCATAGATATACACCTCGGCGTCCGTGGCACAGGTGTCGAGCCGAAGCCGCAAGGAGTAACCCTGGGGATGCAGTGTTCTTTGTTTTACTTCGCCGCTCGCAGATGGCTCTGTTAGCATGATTGAGTGCCCCACAAATACATTTCCAGCAACGCCTGCCCCGACTAATAAACAATAATATTCTAATCGCAGCGAGTTCTACAAAGCCGGCCAAACAAGATCGCCGCGGACAACATCTTCATTTCTGCTTCTAAAGAGCCTTCTGCCGCAACGCAACTGCAGCATCTCGGTCACTGTCACAAGGGGCGTCGTCGGCGCAGCGAAGGCGATCTCAGAGTGCCAGTGACATCCTTGCAGCCAGTGCCAGGCAGAGTGCCATCTCCTACCATACCTCAAACACAAGACAAACATAACGCACAGTAAAATAACAATATCATATCCAAAACAGATCCACAAACAATAGCACAACCATAACCGCCCAAAACCCGCAGGGAGAAGAAAAGCGGCACCATGAGGCCAGCGACAACAAAAGCATCCGAACACCGGCCACGGGCAGCACCTGGCCATGTTCAAGGTGGGCCGAGGAGAGGGGCTCGGCACCCCCTCCCCCTCAACCCCGTTGCGCAAGAGCACGGTCATCCACATCCCCGGGTCATCCAGCCAGCCCTCAGCCAGCTCTCGCCGCCCGGCCGCCATGAAGCCCCGAAATGAAGCCGCGGGAGATGAATCCGGACGGCAAAACACGGGGAGGAAACAAGAGCAGTGACAAGACGTGACTTTCGACAATCACAGAGACGCGTAACGGCGGTGGCGGCGGGAACGTGCGCAGTGGTGCTGGCAGTGAACGTGAAGGTGCGCGGGTGAGAGGCGCCAGGGAGCGTTGACCCCGCAACCACCTTTCACTTGACACGGCTGCATCCTGCACACTCACTCGCCTGCCTCGCCAGTTACCACCACGCAACACGCCCTCACCATGCACGGCTACCCTCATCATGCACGGCCCCCCGCCATGCACGGCTTAGCCCATCATGCACGGCATCTCCGGGCATGACTCCTTCGGTCACTTTAAAACCAATCGCGCTAATGACTTAAACAACAGAAAAAGGCCAAAGTAAAATTTGTCAATCTACAAAAGGCACCTTCTGCCAAAGACCTCAACACACCCTGGGTCTCAATACGCTTCCTCTGCTTCACGCCCATGGCATATCTACGCCCATGGTATATGCAAGCCCACATCCCGCCGGAGATCGGTTCTTAGCAGGTGGATGGGTGAAAGTCCTGAGCTTCGGGAACCGGCGGACGCTTGAATGAACTACATGACTAGCGCTGATTACAGTGATTCTCATTAGCATAATGGGAAAGGGTATGGCGTGAGACGGAGGCTGTGACCACCAGGCGTATGTTTTTTTTTTTTTTTTTTTTTTTTTTTATCTGGACCACGAACGGTTTCAGATGCTGACAAGAAAGGTTTTATTTAAAAACTGCCAGCTTTTAGATTTAGACTGGGAGAGACTAGGCTTTGGTAAGAAATCAGTTTCAGATATGGACGCTAAGTGATTCAAATAAAGGCTGCTTAGAGTTTATATGCTTTCACAGTTCGGTGGCGCATGATGGGCAGGCAGTATGGTTGACATGCATTAAAGCTGGCGACTGGCTGGACGCAGGTGAGGCAGGGGTAAAGTAGCAAGGGTGTGGTGTGAGGCGTGAGTGGGGGTGGGGGTAGGACCCTGGCACTGCACTTGGCCAGGGTCGGTGTCGACCAGTCATTGAACCTGTACACCATCCTGCTTACACCTAAAACCCCTTTCACTATTACCTGCACCCACCACGCCACTCCAGCGCCAGGCACGTCACACGACCAACAACCTCCATTCCTTTTTCTTTCTTCTTATCTCTTCTCTCTCTTTTCTCCTTCGCAAAAAAACAATTTCATATGAAGTTTATGAACAAATCGCATTGTGAGACTGAAAGATGAGATGTCATTTCAAAGTTCCTAAACCCGTCGTCATCCTTTCTGTTCCAGTTATCGAATCTTTTCATGACATGGAATTGGCATCTTTCTTGTTTTTGCGTCCACGAAGCCAAAAATACGTTAGTCACCGTGAAATAGCCAACTTCTTACGTAACAGACATCTTAACGTATCCGGCAGTCAGTCTCTGACACCGGCAATAAAATCTGCAACACAGAATATTCCGATGCTCAACAAAGCCTGTAACATGGAGATTCGTTGCCATTACCATCACCGTTCTGACATACGAAACACCATAACAAATAACCCAAGAGAGAGCAACACACGCTGCAACAACAAAGGCAGCCATGCGCGTCAGCAAAAATATTCTGTTAGCATTCAACGCCCCATAAATAACTTGTACTAACTAGTCGAAACCATAAAATAAGTCGCGGAGTGTTCCACTGCCTTCAACTTTGTCTGGGAACTGGTGTGGAGTAAAAGTATTTGTGAGAGCGCTTGTTTTGCGCGCGTGTGTGTGTGTGTGTGTGTGTGTGTGTGTGTGTGTGTGTGTGTGTGTGTGTGTGTGTGTGTGTGTGTGTGTTGGGTGTGTCTGGGTGGGTGCGGGTGGGTGGTGTGCGGGTGGTGTGGGTGTGTGTGGGTGTGTGCGGGTGGGTGTGGGTGGTGTGGGTGTGGGTGTGGGTGTGGGTGTGGGTGTGGGTGTGGGTGTGTGCGTGCGCGTGCGCGTGCGAGATACAAAGAGAAGGAGAGAGAGAGGAGGAGAGAGAGAGAGAGAGAGAGAGAGAGAGAGAGAGGAGAGAGAGAGAGAGAGAGAGAGAGAGAGAGAGAGAGAGAGAGAGAGAGAGAGAGAGAGAGAGAGAGAGAGAGAGAGACGGTGTGCATTTGTGCGTGAATATGTAGGAAGATGTTCGCATGTATGTTTGTATTTGTGTGTGTGTGTGAGAAATAGGTTGACCCAGACCTTCTCCCGCAGCAGCTAGCCTACCTGGGTGGACGCCAAGAGAGAGAGGGAAGGACCGATGCTAGTGTTACTTTTTTCAAGGTTTTGTTCCTAACCATCTTGAAAGACGCCACTTTAAATCTCCAATCAAACTGCAGATCAGCCGTGAAGAGCAGCAGGAAAGATTGCACTCTAATGATAATTTCATAACTATCAAGAATATTGCTTACACACGTTTCAAAATGACATGAGAAAAATAAAACACATAAACGATGATTCCGAGTTTTATAAGATATCAATCTACAACATCCCTTTGTAGACACACTGTTGGTATATTAAAGCCGCAGGTGGACGCCCGTGAAGGCCAGGCAGTGGGTGGGTATGAAGGCACCAGGTCGCGGCTCTTACCTCAGGGTCTCGTGGCTCGACTCCCCCCCCCCCTCTTTCCCCTTCCTTACCTCTTCTCCCCTCCCCCTTTTTCTCTCTCTCCCCTCTCCCTTCCCAACCTCCCTTATCTCTTCCCCCCTTTCTTCCCTTATTCTCCCCTCCCCCTTCTCCCCTTCTTCTCCCTCAACCCCCCTTGCCCCCTTCTCCCCTCACTCCGCTCGTTCAAAACCCTTTCACTAGCATGAACGTTCAAGTGTACGTTCATGTGTACGCACCCCACTCCCTGGTGTCTGCACGCCGTCTCGATACGTGGATATACTTAGGCCATTTTCTCTTTAAAGGTATCTTCGCTTCTACTTGCTATGAGGTTATTCAAAATCATTTTCCGTTTCCTTCTATCCTTCTGCCTACATTAACCATGAGATAGATCGCTATAATAAATTTATGAAAAATCAGTAATTACAACAATAAAAGATCAATTAATAACTCAATAACCCTTTACCCCTTTACTAAAATGAAATAAACAAAACGAGACGAAACAAAAACATTTTAAGAACGACCAAAATAAATCACAGCTCGACGCTTCCCTCAAATCACCCTCCCAACCTAACCCCTCCCCAACACCTTCACCTCCCCCCTCCCTATCAATAAAAAAAACTCCCAGAAACACGTGAAAACGACGTTTTAATTCCGACGTAATTCGTCAGGCGCGACACCCAAAAGGAGAGGAACGTTTCATGTTACGGAGGCATTGAACCCGCGTATGTTGCCTTTCACTTTTGCTCGAGGCGGCGTCACAGCGGGCTTTGTTACGGAGGGAGGGAGTTCAAGTACGGGCGGGAGGGAAGGGGGGCGGAAAGGAGCGCGGAAATAAAGGGAAAAGATGGAGAGAAGGGAGAGAAGGGAGAGAGGAGAGAGAGAAAGAGAGGGGAGTGTAAGAGAGAGAGGGGAAGAAGAGGGGAGGGGAAGAGAGGGAGGAGGGAGGAAAGAGGGAAGGGAGGGAGGGAGGGAAGGAGAGAGGAGAGAGAGAGAAGAAGAGAGAGAGAGAGAGAGAGAGAGAGAGAGAGAGAGAGAGAGAGAAGAGAGAGAGAGAGAGAGAGAGAGAGAGAGAGAGAGAGAGAGAGAGAGAGAGAGAGGAGAGAGAGAGAGAGGAGAGAGAGAGAGAGAGAGAGAGAGAGAGAGAGAGAGAGAGAGTAGAGAGAGAGAGAGAGAGAGAGAGGAGAGAGAGAGAGAGAGAGAGAGAGAGAGAGAGAGAGAGAGAGAGAGAGAGAGAGAGAGAGAGAGAGAGAGAGAGAGAGAGAGAGAGAGAGAGAGAGCTATAATAGATTTATACAGTTCATATTCGTTATCATATTACCACTCAAAGTAGTACAAATAGGGAAAGTCAGAATCCCGAAAAGATAATACCCTCCCTCCCCTCTAGGAAAAAAAATCATACCAATCAATCAATAAAAAAACATATAAACAAAACCAAAATGTTTTTTTTTAACTATAACTACAAACTCTACGAAGTCCCTGATACAAAATGACATGCAACGTGCATGCAACGGCGTAGGAGAACAATAATCCCACATTCTCGCATAAAAAATACACCCCCCAAAAAAAAAAAAAAAAAAAAAAAAAAAAAAAAGATAAAACAAAGGAGAGACTACCTGACCAGAGGCAACTGTTCTCATTTTCCCGTAATGATATAACAGTGGTAGAACAATGCGTGAACACCTCCCACCGCCGCCGTGTTCTCGTCACGTCACACCGACCTTGTGAAAGTGACGCTAATAAAATACCCGACGTCGCTTCGCTCACATGAAACAAAATTGAGAAACAAAACGAAAGCCAATACTATAAAAACAACACTAATTGTAACAATGATGATTGTGATGATAATAACAATTACAACAAGCATAACAATAACATTAATAATAATATTGATAATAAAGTAAATAAACCAGAAGATGAAAACAAATACAAAAATAAAACATAAAAAATAGGCGTTTTTTCGCTAACGGGAACCACCAACGCAACAGAACGCAGAGGAAGTGTGACCCGCGTCGCCGACTACACGACCACGCGAAACGGTCCAATCGAGCTATAACGATAAATACAGAATACAGAATACAGGGAGGGGAAGAAAGAAGAAAGGGAAATTATTTTCAAAGCTCGAAAACGGACTGAAGAGAGCGAACCTGTCTCGAGAAAACGGACGGAAAAGAGAAGAGAAATGCCAGAAGAGACCTCTCATACCTTCCCTGACCTTCGTGTTGCATACAAACTAAAAATACCAGATTACTACAGTGACCTCGGAATGGCTGAGCTCTGCCAAGTGGCAGCCACTTCACTTGTCTCGAAAACAACGAGGACTTATGCTAACTTACAGCTGATTGCAAAGAATGCTGGAATGTTACTCAAATTGATTTTCTTTGTCGCGGTGACAGTGATATCACCAAAATCTCGCCTATCGACAACTGGACATTACAGAATACCTACAAACTGCTTATACTTTTCCTTCTACAGTACCTACGCTGTGTCTCCCCCCCCTCTCCCTTCCGCTCCTTCTCACTTAAGCTTCATCCCACTACCTCTTTTAGGTGAAGCTGTGACAACAAAAGCAGTCGGTGAACTTCCCCACTTTCTCCCATTTCGTACTTTCACATAGCAAGACGCTCCGGCGTTTTCAAGAGCGCACATGAAAAGGTCGAGGTACGAAGTGTGTGTGTGTGTGGGGGGGGGGTGACTCCAATGAGGTATTGTTTGTTGTAACTGGCTTACTAATACTTTTTTTTTTTAGAGCGCTGTCTAACTGTAAGGTAACATTCGCGCGCGCCGCGCGCGTGAACACACACACACACACACACACACACACACACACACACACACACACACCACACACACACACACACACACACACACAACACACACACACACCACACACACACAACAAACCATAACCAACAAACTACAGCTACACCTACGTCAACAAACATATCTATTTTTTTACAGCCACTCCTCCAGATTCACTTTTCACTCCTCTCTCTTCCCTGGCCGCCCACCCTTACCCCCCTTCCCCTCCGACTACCAGGGCGTCCCCCAACACCAACGAAAACGACGATGAGGAAGAGAAACAAGACAACGAGGTAACGAGGTAGTTTCACGGGAATGACTAAATGGTCCATGCTCGTTTTCACTTTTTACCGTGACAGTGCGGCGCGTCTCGACATCGGATTGGCTTAGCGTTGGCGGTCAAGTTTATTACGTTGAAGGGTTGGGAGGGAGACAAAAGATAGGAAGAGAGTAGAGAGGGAGAAAAGTTGGTAAAATATGAAAGTAAGAAGTAAAGGGAAAGCTGGAAAGGTGACGGGAAAAATGAAAACAACTGGAGGTAAAGAAGACTGTGAGAGGAGACTGGCATATCAAACTACAAGACAACTCACAAAAATCTTATGATACAGATGCACAAGAAATTGATAGAAACACCATAAGGACACGTAATAACTCCCTAAAATTAAACCCCATGAGAAAAGGTCGAACGTTGTACTCGGTTTAACCAGCCTAATGGGAATTTGCGGTTATTTCAACGAGTAAAAAATCGTACTGAAAATAACAACAATCGGCTTTAGCAGGTGGAGCTAAACCACTAGTCGACCTAGCCAACTTTACGAAGTAGTGGTCGACTTATAGAACATGTGGTCGAAATAACCAGCTGGAGGAGGACCAGTCGATGTAATCGGCGTGAGACCAGGGGAAAATGCTAGAGGAGAAAGTGGGCGACGGCGCTAAAACAGAACTATGGAATTGTACACACGTCTCGGAAAAGGGGTTGTTAGCCACTGTAGTACCAGCGATGAACTCACGAAAAGTGGGTGAAGTAGGCCTTGTAGAAGGACGTAAGAACCGAGAGGAACACAAGAAACTGTGATCTGAAAAATATGACATCATCCATTACATTCTCTCTTTTTTCCTCTTGTATCTCCCTCGTTTCCTTCACTCAATCTCTCTCTTTCACCTTTTCTTTTTTATATCCTTCTCCCTTTTGATCACGAACACTTCCTTAACGCCAACAAGGAATGGCAATCTGGGTTGTTCCTGGCGAAATAGCCAGCCAGCAAAGCAGCCGACGAGAAGGAAGTCGCATGGGAAGA
>NW_020872808.1:245173-252673 GCF_003789085.1 Penaeus vannamei | reverse complement strand
GTCTCATTCGTAATAAAAAAGTAGTGAAAAAAGTTTACCAGTTTTTGATAAGCCTTCAATGATGATGGTGAATAGGACTGACTACACATTGTGGAGAAAGCCAAAATCATGTTTCAGTGATTTGAGCAGCCCATGCACACTGTCACAAATTGTGCTTCACAACTGATTTTTAGAACTAAAAAGCTGGAGGGGGACAAGCCCTACAGTAGGAGGGGCAGCTGCTGCTCTTACCCCAGAAATCCGTTAATACAATTAGTATGCATACAACAATGGTTCCAATAGAACTGAACAGAAATGTATATATGTAGTAACAAATAAAGCCCACTACCTGAAGAATATGAATTCCAGTTGATGTCAAAACAATCAGCTGAAATGTACCATCTCCCATTACATCACAATAAGCCAGTGACAGTACAGGGCACGGGAGTGAAACGGTGTGGTAAAGGATCCACTCTGAAGTCTTCTGTATCCATTTGTAAACCAGAACAACCTGAAATTGACAAGAATATTTGTTTCCTTTACATTATTATTTCTAATAATCTGTCAAACTTCGCAGTCTTGCTTCCATGAGAATACAAGTATATGTAGCAATTTCTGGATATAAATGCAGATAAATTTGTTACTACCTGGCCATAAGTCCCCATCAATATTTCGTTAATGCCGTCTTGATCAATATCACAGACAATGCAGCATGTGACAGCATCATTTGCATCTGACTCTGGCAATCTAAATCCTTTTTGGGCTTTGGCAAAATCTCTGTAGAATAGAAAAGATGAGTTATTTACCAAGTCTTGAATACCATATCTAATATGCATAAAAATATACATATATTACCAAAAATAAAGGAAAAGGGTAAACAGGTAAGATGGGTAGGATAATTCATTGACACCTTGGTGTCTAAGCATTTGTGGAATCATCTATGTGTAAATAAAATCAATAAACTAAACTCAAAGCTGGCATGGCACGTACATACCATCCCCAGCTGCACTAGGCTAAAATGTGCAGCTGGCTCTGAAGAGCGATGTCACAGGTTACCCAAAATACTTTTCATGAGAAATGCCAAATTTACCATTTAAGCACAATAAGGACAAGGTACGCTCTGAACAAATCCAAATACATAAAATATGGAAAAGTCATCTTTGTTGGCCTGATAGATATGGTGCATTTTTTTATGAGAAATACAAGCAAGATATTGTTTGGTTCAGCTTGCTTTAGCTTGCCAAATTTGACAAAACCAGTCTCATTGTATAATTTGACCACAAAAGAAGTTCTGTGGAACTGGTCAGTGAAATGTCAGGAAGCTTTTGACAGGATTAAGGCTGAAATAACCAATGAAACATTTCTGGTACATTACAACAAGGATTTGCCTGTAAAATTAGTATGTGATGCATCGCAAGTAGGGTTAGGTGCAGTATTGGCACATGTTATGGAGGATGGTACCGAAAGACCCATTGCTTTTGCATCAAGGTTGCTGAACAAGGCAGAACAAAAATATTCTCAGATAGAAAAAGAGGGATTAGCATTGGTATATGGTGTTAAGAAGTTCCACATGTACCTCTATGGTAGAAAGACCTTTTCATTAATAATAGATCACAAGCCACTATTGGCTATTTTAGGACCAAAGAAAAGTCTGCCAGAGTTAGCAGCAGCTCTTCTAAACAAATGGTCAATAACCCTAGCTGCCTATAACTATAACATAGAGTACAGATCCACATCAAAGATGGGGAATGTGGATGCTCTATCTACTGGCAGATCGGGCTTCGAGAGAGGAAACATCAAGCATTTTGTTAGTAGACACCTGTGAACTTCCAATTACATCAAAACTAATTGCAAGTCAAACTAAGAGTGATCCTGTATTATGAAAGGTTTTACAGTGTTTGACATTAAATGAAAGGGATGAATTGTCTGAGCAACAATAAAAGCCATTTACAGAGGTGTGGTCTGAACTGTCAGTTGAACAGGATTGAGTGATGAGAAATACCAGGGTAGTAATTCCAGACCGCTTGAAAGATAGGGTTCTTGTGGAGTTACATATTGAACACCAAGGTATCAAACACACAAAGGTAATTTCTCATTCTTTTGTGTGGTGGCCTGGTACTGACAATGACATCACAATGTATGTAAGAAATTGTGAGGGCTGTGCATTTCAGCCGAACAATCCAGCTCCATGTAAGACACACCTTTGGGAGACAACTAGTACTCCATGGCAAAGATTACACATTGACTTTGCAGGTCCTTTTCAAGGTCACAGTTATACCAATGACCTCTACAACTGCATATAGCACTGTGAGAGTGCTATTGTCTCTATTTGCAACACATGGTATACCTGAAAAAATTGTGTCAGACAATGGAACTCAGTTTGTTTTAAGTGAGTTTGAAAATTTTTGCAAGGTGAACATCATACACATCCGTATGTTCCATATCACCCCACAACCAACAGTGAGGCAGAAAGATTTGTACAGACATTCAAAACTAATAATCTAGTCTCACCACTAATATAAACAGGTTCCTACTATCATATAGAACCACTCCTTATGCGACCACAGGTTGTTCACCTTCATTTCTGTTGATGAGGAGGAGGGTGAGATGTAGGTTGGATACAATAACACCAAAAATAGCTGAAGAACAAAAGAGTAAATGCGAGAGTGTGAAGGACAACAGAGAATTTAACACTGGAGATAAAGTATTGATAAGATCATATACTTCTTCAGAAGAAAAATGATTTGAAGGACAAGTGGTACAAAGGCTAGGTAAATTGCATTACATGGTAAAAGATCATGATAGTCGAGAGATGAAAGGGCACACTGATCAAATGAAGCCATCGCATCTAAAGAAGGGTGTAATCATATTTCCTTCTATGCTGCAGGATCAGTCAAAACAGCAGAAAAGAAGGAAGTTACGGGGACTGTCCCTGATGGAGGGGGGGGAAGGGGTTTAAATTTAGTTAGTTAGTGTATAGTATAGGTACATGGATGAGGAAACTACTAAACGAGTATTAAGCGCCTGCTATGGCTCGTGGTCTTGCAGTTGACGCGTGAGTTCCTCAGCACCCGAAGAGGTACGTCGCTAATGACGTTTGCATTCGTGCATAAGGCATTTAATTATGACATTGCGCATAGATATGAGTTTGTGAATGTTCAAGGAACACTTTTATACCAATATCAGGAAAAAATTATATCACCGTGATTTATGACGAAATATTTTGTGAAATATATCTAAAAAAAAAATGTAAGGTTTGTGTCCTTTTACACATGAAATATGCTTCGATCGAGACTCCCTGGTAATATGTTTTAGTTTATGAGGTAATATATACGTATATCACATACGAAGCACTTGTTTAAAAACACCCTTATAAGGAGGGACTGAAATATTTCCGTTACATTTCGCTCAACGGTTGGTACATCACAGCAGGGGGCAATTTGAATTGATTTGAAATTGGTAGTTACCGTTGTAAAGACCAATTCAATATGAATGTTACCTAAATGTCAGATTTTTAAACTTCGGATGTATAAGCGAGATACAGATTATTTCATGTTGAAGATGATAGTACTCAGTAATACCTGCTCTGAAATAAAAACTATATGGAATTTTGAGCTCGGTTGTATGTGTAGTCTTCGTCTGGCGTTCAAAAAGCTATCGCATCCGTTTCGTGCATTCACGATAAAAATTAATATGTTTAGACGTTACCGTAAGTCTTAGGCACCATAAATTGGCAAATATCCCACAACACCTAGGCGTCTGCATGACTTTATGCACTTCATAGTAAAGATAATGGGTGCAAATGGCTAATCATAAACTATACACTTGTTCTCCTTTGCAATCTGTTAATATTGACAATTATCGAAGAAGATGGTATGAGAGGGATAACTAATACATTTTATTATCTAGATATGAAAGTCAATGTAGACCTACTAAATGATGATGATTAATCTTTTTTACTTTATGTGCATGCGTTCACGTACATATGATCCTTATCGAAAATTATAAACACCCAGTGACCATCTCCCCCTCCCCCCCGTGTGAGGCATGGGAAAAATTCAACGACTTTCGTAAGTTCTCAAATTCAATGTACTAAATTCATATGCTTTTAAAATTCTCAAAATTGAACCACCATGTTGTATTCATGCCAGGACTTTATAATTAGAATGATTTTGTACTAATGTTGCCATCCACAGTTCCCCATTTCTTCAAAAAAATAAAATAAAATAAAAATAAAATGAAAAAAAAAAAAATAAAAAAAAAATAAAAAAAAAATAAAAAAAGGTTTTTATCTGGTTTAGATTAGTTGTCTCTATGGTAAAATGCATTTATTAAGCTTTTCCCACGAAAATATCAACTTTTATGAACAATGAAAAAAAAAAAAAAAATTACATACCTTTACGGAATAGCGTCCCTATTGAAAATGAAAATTTCTTTTGACTTGGTAATCATTGCATTGCAACGTACATTAAATAAGCATTTTTTTTTTTATATATAATATCATTAGATTCAGAGAAAAATAACAGAGATAACGAACTTTGGCAAGGGGCCAAATACAAAACGCCGTAGCTCCGTTATTTTTTTATGAATCTTTGGTACATCCCAACTCACGTAATTTTCATGCGATTCAAATGCAGTTTGTTGCTTTCACTAGAGCCTCGGCGTCCCAAGGCCATGTAAAAGGCCAATTTTTAAATTTTTGCCTTAATAAAAAAAGATAATATTTTAATGCTGAAAAAAAAAAAAAAAAAAAAAAATAGTTCTCTATGTCAAGCTGTCCCCCACCAAAAAAAAAAAAAAGGAAATTCAAAATTCGGCCTTTTACATGGCTATAGGCTAGGGTTGATCTTTGGGGGAATATTCAGTATAGAACTGTGATAGTTGGGATGTACCGAAGACATACAAAAAAAAAAACAGCAATTTT
Organism: Penaeus vannamei; assembly: GCF_003789085.1. NCBI lineage: Eukaryota > Metazoa > Arthropoda > Malacostraca > Decapoda > Penaeidae > Penaeus > Penaeus vannamei. Next base: position 247,770 of record NW_020872808.1, on the reverse strand, counting down.
TTTCGCCTTTTTGGGGGGTGCCCCCCCCCATGGGGGAGCAAAGTTAAAATTTATATATATAACAGAGCGCAATTCTATACTCTATATCATGCAGAAAGAATCAATCAGTTATCTCTAACCAATATTTTTTTATGATGTAAAGAGTAGGGAAAGGTGGCCATTTTCCGGGATGGTCCCCTTAAGGTAGACCAGGAGAATGTGCCTTCTGAGATACCTAAAAAGAAAGAGCTTCCACAATCGTCTACCAGGAATAAACTTCTGGCTAAATATGTTGACAACTATATTCTTACGGGAAAATGGTAATTGTATCTATGTGTAAGCAAGTCACTGCGATGTGTATTAATTGTAAGCTTTGGGGCAGTTGTAATACTTATAATAATTGTGATATTGTCAACTATTGTGACATTTGTGATATTATGTACTTATTTAGTGTGCTTTTATGATTCTCAATAAATGTATTATCTTCTATAAGGGGGAAGGAAGTGTTATGCATTAACATACACTAAATGATATATGTTATTAACTCTATAAAGTTCCTATGTATAAATTGACTAACATTTATTATGTATGTGAAACCCATGTAAGGACGTGCAATCCGTTTTCTATGACCAGTCAAATGTATACCTAGCGGCGATGTATGTAACCCCTCATGGCTTAGCAACAATAAAGAGTAGACATAGAAGAGACTCTCTCTACAAACCCTACAATAAATAGGTTTATCCAAGACTTTGTGATCCCTACTTTGGAGAATGAGGATGGGAGATAACAAAGTGCATATCTTATGATTTCAGGTGAGATATGAAGTGATGTTATACTGTTTGGGAGATAGATGAGAACATCCCCAACAAAGACCTAGCTTGCTCTTCATTTAAAGAAACTGCAGCATATGTGATGACTCATTCCCCTTCATAGTGGGTGACAGGAGTCAGGGTTAATAAAAAAATTAGGTTTTTCAGCACTCTGAAGGAAACATTGCTTGTGGGTTAAAAGGATAATATTTCCTATTAACAACACTCCAAAGGAACCGTTGCTGTGGGTTAAAATGATATTTCCTATTATTGAAAAAAATAGGTCTTTCAAACTTAGTTTAGAATGTAAATAATAAAGGCAAAGAAAATCCTCTTTGAACAACCACAGGATAGCCATAATGTAGCTATAAGTAGCTAGTATTTATCTTAATGAGAATAGTAAAGCTATCAATATACTCGTTAATACTTTTGGTCTGCACAGATACAATCACAGCTTGGTAGTCTATAATATCAACTACTGGTGACAAAATAAGTATTTTAATAAGAGAATTTCACTGAAATCACTTATTTCTGTCAGCCATGTTGGTGGTTTGTTTACTATTATGGCTTCTTGAAACTGTTGTAAGCTTGCTCTGGAAGTAGTTTGAAAATGCTTATTTTGGGTATGAAACCAAACCAAATTAGCTAACCAAGAAGTCCCATCCAATACAAGAATGAACAATAAGTTTCATGATTCTTAAGAAATCTTGAAATATCTTACCATCAAAAATGTGTCTAAACTATATGCATGACATCTCTTGCTTAAATCTTTCACATACATCTTGATCTTGATAACATGGTCTAGCAAGGAAAAAATAATTATTTTTGTTGTTATGTTGTGCACTTTATTGGAAGAATAGTTTTCATACCTAAAGAGCTCCATGTTAATAAAGTTGTTCTGAAATGTTTTCACTTGACTTGTAATCAATTTTGTCACATTACATGCTGGAGTTCAAAAATCAATGAGAAACAGAAACTATATTTTTCAATGGCTAGCAGAGTTTATAGGTTAGTTTATAGTAATCTTATGGTATACATTATTCAAATTGATAAACAAAATTGCAAAGACCTGCTTCTTGGAAATAAATATTTAATCATGAAGTGACCTACAATAAAAACAATCATATCTTATCAATATCTATATGTTAAAAATTATTCTGCAACTTTACCTGTATACAAAGCAAGATTCTAAAGTTGTTCCTACAACAATGGAAAGTTCATCTTCATTTCTTGGAGACTCTTGCTTTTGTAGTCTGAGGACTAAAACAAATGTATTTAGTATCAGAACATTTGCACCTTAGTTTATATTCATTATTTTGATATCAGAAAATTATCTATGAGTAAAATAGAGGAGAATCTTTATAACTAATATTAGTTCTGGAACTTACTGTCCTCAAGAAAGAAAGGTGTTCTAAGAAAATTGGCTGAGCTGAATACTTTGGCTGAAGAAACAGGATAATCCCACAATATGCATCGACTTGATATAACTTCTGGGGTGTTTTCAGCATTCACATGAAACATATGAACATTACCCCCTTCTCCACAAGTTACAGTTACTCTTCTGAAAGAGATTAATTTGCATTAGTTAACCCTCTATATTATCACCTATGGCTGATATGATCTAATATCTCATTTAAATAAATGTTTACTTCCTAACATCTTGGATTTTTATGACTTAATTCATGTAAAATCATGAAAAAAATATTTCTCTGAAAAAGTTAAAGCAATACATGCTTAACCATTTATAATGAGATGTTAATCATACTCTGATATTTGACCTAATTAAAGCAAGAAAGTGACATTGATTGT
>NW_020872808.1:232673-235173 GCF_003789085.1 Penaeus vannamei | reverse complement strand
TTTTTTTTTTTTTTTGGGGGGGGGGGATATAAGGGATTAGAGCAACTGAGTGAATTGCAGTGTATCTGTGACTGGGGAAGGAATAGGGACATTGATCAAGGAAAATGGAAGTGGCTGTTGGAGAAGTAGGAGGAGAAGAATCCAGGGGTTAAGAAAGGGAGACTGGAGAGGGTGATGAAGCATCTGGAAAAATGTCTGGAGAAGGACAGTTGTGATAAAGAGGATTTGTGAGAGTATTCAAGTGGAAGTGATAGAGAGGGTGGGGTATGTTGAGATGGTGTAGGAGGAAGGGGGTGGAGGGAACTTGGAAAGGAGGAGGAATATCTGCAAATACTTTAAATGTAGCAGGAGTAGGAACAGAGGGATTGGGGGATGGATGAGGGAGCGGAGTGTTCCCTTGGGTCATCTATAGGAAGTTTTGGATGTCTTCAAGGGTTTCTAGAGGGGAATTTGGTATAGAGGACTGAGAAACAAAGGTTCTCTTATAAGGAGGAGAAAAGGAGATGGATATCTGAGGAACAAATGAAGAGGAAGGTGTAGGAAAGAATGTAGGAGGAGAGTGTGGAGTAGAATGTTTAGGTTGTCTGGTACTACAACTAAAGTGAGGGGGAGGGGGAGGTATCTGGGAAGTGGTAGAGATTGGAGTATCTGGATTTATTATGGAATATGGATTTGACTGGTGGATAGGGTGTGTAAACATAGGACCTAGGTTATGGGTATAGGGAAAAGATACCTGGGGAGATGCAGAAATATCTTTAGATGGTGGGAGAGCAGAGCGTAGGACTGTTTTGGAATAAGTTGAGAGAGAAAAACCTCGTCATTGTGCTTCCTGTCTGGCCTCACGTAGAGTGAGGCCAGACAGGAAGTTTAAACTTGAGGACTGCTACCTCATATTCAAACTTATAGGCAGGGCAGCTCCTAAAAATCACATTATGGGAGTCTCCACAATTGGCACATGTGCATGACTGAGCAGGGTAATTTGAACGGTCATGACCAGGTTAGGGACACAGAGGGCAGCGGGCTGTGGAGCGACAATGTTTGGCTGGGTGGCCAAACCGCCAACATTTTTGACATTGAAGAGGAAGGGGTTGATATTATCGGACATGATAAGACAATCCACCAATATAAACCACATGGGGGAGTTCTTGTCTATGGAAGCTAATCTTGGCAATATTGACATGGGATTTATGTTGGCCTCTAGGAGGAAGAGTGTAACACTGTACTGCCACTGCATCATATTCATCAAGGCAAGAAAGTAGGTCATTTTCACAGTCTGAGAGGATGAGGACGAGAGGAAAATGGGGTGGTGTGAAGTGGAGTAGTTCTGCAGGGGGTAGGACAATAAGGATGAAGAGTAGTAATAAGGGAAGAGGGGGTTGACATTGAAGAGGGTTGTGCAGTATGGAATGAAGAGGAGAATGTTGAGGATGAGGAAAAGGTATTAGGGGTTGAATAATAACCTGGGTGGGTGTTTCAGAATGGTTAGAGTTATTTGTAAGCGTCAAAGAAGGGGTATCAGAATCAGTGGTCGGAGCCGTGGTCAAAGGAGGCGCAGGGGTCGGAAAACCATCAAAATCAAATTCAGATAGGCTATTTGATGAAGGAGCAAGCCTTAATGCCTCTATTAAGGATAAATAATCTTCATTACTGGCCATGGTGAGCCTGAATAAACTGAGGAAAAGAAATGGTCTACCCCTTAGGGTCCCCATATGGGGTAAGGGCTAAGTAATTAACCAAGGGAATACCGTGCCCATGGCTCCTGGAGCCCTTTCGTGACTAACACAAAGCCAGTCTTTCATCTTTTCAGCACGGCTCTCACACCTTAGGAATGGAATAGAAGGGAATAAAGAAGATATGGAAGAGGAAAGAAGAGAAGAAAAGACCAAGCAAAATTAGGTGAGGCAAGGGCTGAGGCCCAAGGTAGGGGTAATCCTCTACATTGGGTCCAGTCCCCATCTCCTAAGCCCTCCCATGACGGCAACGAGCTAGGTTTTAGGAGGGATTGCCATGTATAGTGGTTCCCTCTAATTATGATGCTCACCTGTCATTCACTAAGGAAGAGTTTATCTTTCACTCACCTAAGCGTTCTTATTTCTATTATAGTCTTCTATGAAACATCATATCAAAAGGCTTTTTAAACCGCTGTGTTTCTAACGTCACATGACATTTTACCAATATGTTTTTTCCACTAATTATTTGCCTTGCAAGGGCAGCAATTAGTTTCCTAGTTGTCTCTGGCATGTTAACCTTGAAGGTGCGCTAATTCTGGGAACTCTCCTGCCGCTAGAGCTGTCTTTATTGTCATGCCAGGTAGACTCCACAGATTGCTTGATATACCCATATATATATATATTCACGTGAAGATGATGAATATATTGATGATGAGGGGGACTCTGATAGTGATGACCCCCTATAAGATAGTGATAAAAATAGGGATTACGTATTTGGTGAAGCTTATTCTGAGAATGAGGAAAGCAGTGATGATTAGCATGAGAGGCCT
>NW_020872808.1:207673-217673 GCF_003789085.1 Penaeus vannamei | reverse complement strand
ATTGCCTTACAAGTTCTCGAGTGTGATGAGTGGTGAACCCGCTTGTGTTAAAATGTGTTCTAAAAAATGACCTACCTAGAAGAAACTGGTGACATCTCATTGATAGGAATTTTTACAGGCGGCGATGGTTAACATGTAAAATATCCGTGATCTTTGGTGAATAGTGAATTGATCTGTCAGATTTAAACCACATGTTACATTATTAAACAGGAATTATATGTGGACTTTACATTGTCATTATCTGTGGCACTTGAAAATAACACGTTTACTTGCAGTGAAGGGGACTGTTTGAATAAAAAGGAAATATAAAATGACGTATCGTGTGGTGCCTAAGCCTACATTTTAATACCGCGAGTGCCACTGTACGCGTGAAGTTATCCTAATTATTAACCTGCGTGACCTAATTTTCGTGATAAGCCAGGGTATTGCTCTCTACAGTCTTATCGCGTTATCAGTATCTGGATATTTGGTGCCCTGTGGTGGCACTCCAAGTTTCCGTGTCTCCAACACAAATGATTTTGGATAAAGGATTACGGTAACTGCATTCATCTTTCATCATGGAATACAGGTAAGTACATGAGTATATACTGTGTTAACCAATACCCAAAGGAAAACCGTAATCTTGGAAAAAAATGCCAGTATTACATCGGGTCACTGTGACTACCCATATAGGGGTGAGTGAACTCTGGGAGAAAAAATGTGTAATTGCCATGAACATACGATCCCAAATTTCTGTTTCGTCTTATTTCCGTAACCCATTTGGTCTTTAGAGCACAAAGGACCGAAAACATCCCAAAACAGGATGGCCGTACCATCTCAGCTGGGTTAAAACACGTTTTGAACTTTGAATTGACCGCTCCAGAGTTGAATAGCCTCTGTGTACGCGCGAGAGACGAGTTGCCAGAATCACCAGCGGTGCGCCTACCTGTCCTATCTCCCGTTCTGCGATCAAATATCAAATTTTACAAACTTTACCGTTAGTTCTGGATAAGTGACTCTCATTGTGCGTTTGTTGAATTCTATGTGTAATACATGATGACGAGTGATGGTGAAATGTTGACGGTTCTCAAAAACTCGTGCATGATTTGGCATTCATTGTTAAAAATGCTTATTAATGTTGCGTGGAGAAAGTCGCTTCCAATCTAAAGATAAGAAGCATCTTTCTTATGAATTAAATCATTTCAATTTGTAGGTGAAAAATAGGAGGAAAAAAATACGTCACGAAGCTAGAATCAGGATGCTTCAGGATCTCTCCCGGATCACGGACGACAACGGAGACGGGTCGGAACGCTGGCGGCAGTTAGTACATGCTTACACAACCACAAACTTATGGTGGCACCTCCTGCATGTGGCACCTAGGATGGTCAATGGCGTATTTCTGGGACCTACAAAGAGGTGTCGCAGTATCAAAAGGGGTTCCAGGTTTATTTAGTGCGTCAGAACTCCCAACTCCCATGATTTCGTTGCTGTTTACTGCTTTTATTTGATCAACCACCAAATCGTCACCAGCATCCATAGAGAGGCCCTCACCACATCCCCTCAAGTCATCACAACCCCCGCGAACCAACCCGAACCGGATGAGTCACAACGCCGTCATTATAACGTAGTTACCATTACGGCCCCGGACTTCCACCTCCCACTCAGTGTTGTTACATTGTCCTACTTTGCTAAAGTAAAAAAAGATAATAAATTTGGCTTATCTTATCGTAGCCAATTATCAAGAGAATATTGGCCACGCGGGACGGCAACCTTTGCCACTGTTTTGAGTGGCATGTCATGTAAGACACGTGGTGCCTGACGCCACTAAATTTCACCCTTTTTAATTGTAGCTCGTTGGGCCAGATGTGCATGGTTGGCACTCAGACTTCTTAATTGGTTGGGTGATTGTTAATCATCGGTTAATGAATGGCATGTGTATTGTAATCCGTGTATTTCTTTGCCTTTCTTTGTTTCTCACGGCTCACTTCCTCATTGCTTTGGCAGGCTGGTGGAATGACACGAGTCTTGGCACTCTCTCCCCGTGCCCCCCGAACATCCTCCTACCACCCCCTCCTACTCCTGCCCTCCACTCCCGCTCCCACTCATTGATTCAGACTATTTCGTTTACTCACATGTGTTTCGTCTTATGAAATGAATGTGTTAATACTCTTTCTTTTCATCATTCCATTTTGTTAGTCTGTCTGTTGTTATAATGAAATTATTTTTTCGATGTTTTCTCGTTTATTTAATGTGTCAGGTTCCTTTGTTTTATGCTACAATCGTATCTTTTGCTTCTCTTACATTTCTTGAACTGTTACATATTGGGCGTTATAGTTGGGATTTTATTGAATAACGTTACATGGTATAAAGGAATATATATTTATATAAGCGCAAATGTATAATTATACATATAGGCCTATGCGTATATATATGCCTACACATAGACACATACTCATATGTATACGCATATGCATACGCCTTTACATTAGCTTACACATACTTATGTATACTCATACAAATATTTTTGTCATACATACATGCTGTACATATATACACAAATACATACATATATGACATATGTAAAGTATTTATTTTTTCCCTCGGCAATTTACATGCTGTATATATGTCTTTTCTTTAGTGTAGAAAGATTTTATGATTAGCGTGTAATTGTGGCAAATGCATGACCATAGGCCGCTGCTCCCCATCAAGCCAGCGTCTAATCACCATGAAGCCGTGGGCCATCCTGGCAGTCGCGTCTCGTACTCCGTAGCTGTAGTGTCCTGCAGTTGAGGTGTGATGGGAAAGGATGCATGAGATCCTCTTCATCCAGCAGGCTCACCTTACAGGCCAGACAGCAAGGCAGACGATACCCTGCACTCATGACCTAGAATTTCGGGCGCTGGTGAGAGAGGGCCTGTGGGAGCAGCAGGGCCGCGTCCGACTCTGGCACCAGCTTCAGGGGCGCGCTCATCATGCAAGAGTTGTTTTGTGCTTATTATCAGACACGTCATTGGCCCGTTGATAGTGGTTGTCACTGAAATGAGGCTTGTTTCGTTAGTTTGGTGTAAGTGAAGTGCTGGAGTGAGGTACAAGTTCAAGTTGCGTTCTGCTGTGTAATGTGTACATCAGTGGATACCATTGGAGAGTGCAGAGCTCAGTAGTATGTAGTGTGTGAGGCCACGTAGTGTGGGCATGGCTTAAGGATTCGTAACACGACGCGGCGAATTTAGCATCAGCGACAATACCTTCCTGGCTAGATGCTAAGCAAGTGACACATGGCTGGCCAAGACTTTTCCTGGCGAGAAGCAGGCCAGGCTAAACCAAGTTTGGCCAAAATGTGCCAGCTTGGGATATTTTATCGTGCTGAGACACATATGAATAGGTGAGTTTTCTATATAATGTGTAAGATAAAATTGATCGTGTATGTATTAGGGGAGGTGATGCAATCACACAAAGACCTTTTGTGTTGAATACAGAAGCCACATAATACTTCATGTTTGAAATCTTTTATTCGTGTTTTGAATATCTTTCCTTTGGTATATTCCATCTCCGGTCGAAATTTGCTTTCCCTTTAGAGGAATTAACAGCTGATCATCACGGAAAATTTATGATTTTTTTCCCTTATATTGATTAGTCTTCTTGAGCGTCGCCAGCAAGGCCGCGTTCTCAGCCTGACGAAAATGGACGATATGGACATTATATTCCTGCGTATTTTAATGACAACAAGACTTTCATGCTCAGTATAAAGTGAAAGTGGGTTTTATTGCTACTTTGTTACCAGTAGAACATTCTAAATTTGTTGCTTTAAGACTTATATTTGCCGTTAAAATATTCAATTTTTTGGCATGTCTGTAATACGATGGTCTGTCGAGTGCTAACGAAAACAAAAAGAAAATCTATTTTTAAAGTTTGTAGTGTGGCATCGTTTCAATCTTAGCCAATTTTGTACTTAATTTTATGTTTGTTGATTTCTTGTTTTATCGAATATTTTTACCTGCTGCATCTTCCGTGTCGATCAGCGAAGTGACACTAGCGATGCGTAGTTAGAGACCTTCTGCGTGGCGGACTAGGATCTGTGACGTAGTTGTGGAGAGGAACTGAATGGTGAGTGTCTGTGCTTGCGTTCTGCGTGTAGCCCGGCGAGGATCCCCATGCGCTTGGTGACATAGCGCAGGTAGCAATGGAGTAGCAGGTACGGTTCAGTGAAAACCCGCTCTTTTTCGTTTGGGAGTTTCCTTTGTCTTCAGTGCAAAGAATTTGTCTGTCCAGGCTTTGCTTTATTTGAGCATTAGTACCCTGCAACCGGCCACAGGCGGCCTGGAGGGTATTTTGGCCGTGAATATGATACTAATGCCGATAGAGGTAGTTGCTGAAGTCGATATTAGTGATGTGACCTGCTGAGGTGTGGCCTTGTTGCTTGTTGATAAGAAGTCACGTGATACATGTGACCCAGTTCTCAGTGGTAGGACGGACAGCCGGGACCGTCGTCTTCAGGCGTGAGTACCATGATGAGACGCTTCTGTGGGGTGGAGTAGGGGAGGGGGAGGGTAATTGAGCGGTAACCCTTTTACGGAAACGGTTGCTTCTCTCGCTCGCTCTATGAGGCTGGTTAAGTTGATACGATTGTTTTCTGCTTATCTAGTGTTTTTTTTCGGCGTGCTGTGGAGCATGGTGAGCGAAGTGTTCTATTTATAGTGCTGTCGAGTTTAATAAGAATGATGCATGATGATCATTGTTTCGCGACCCAGCTGTAAAGTTTTTCTTTATCATGCATACGCACGCATAAACGCCATTCATGGTTTGATCGTTTTTTTTTTTTAATTTATGAGGATTATTTAGTCATCGCGCCCGTCCCAACAGTTGCCCTCGCTTCAAAAACCAGCATGTTAATGAAGGTTTTCACAGCTGTCATCATCATCATCAAAGTCCCACATGTAGCAATCCTTTGGCATGGCGGTGAGGCAGTAGCCGAGAAACACCTATTTATCAGACACAGATTAATGAGCCTCCTTCGGCTCGAACGTGAGCCAGGGCGCTCGCGAAATGCCCGGTGGCGAGATGGATGTCCACGTGACGCCACTTGTTGCGGGGCGCTCGGAAACGTGAAGAAGTGGCGGCGGGAGGGGCACGGTATCGCTCGCGAGAGAGCACCGCCATCGCCCCAGAAATGCGTTACTCTGGCCGAAGAAAAAGAGCGAGGATAAATGCGAGTAGGAACAGAGCGAGTGATGGGACAGAGATGCTGAGGTGACTGCTCCCGTCTTGCAAAATGCGTACGCGCCATGCTGAGCGAGCGGTTGGCGAAAGGTGGCCGAACACTTGCTCCTGTCATTAAGTGGATGTTCCGTGAGAGAGAGAGAGAGAGAGAGAGAGAGAGAGAGAGAGAGAGAGAGAGAGAGAGAGAGAGAGAGAGAGAGAGAGAGAGAGAGAGAGAGAGAGAGAGAGAGAGAGAAAGAAGAGAGAGAAAGAGAGAGAGAAGAGAAGAGAGAAAAGGCAAGAGAGGAAATAGACAAAGGGGGGACGAGAGGGGAGAAAGAGGGGGGACGAGAGGAGAGAGAGAGAGAGGGGGGACGAGACGAGAGGAGAGACGAGAGGGAGAGGGGGGGTCGAGAGGAGAGAGAGGGGGACGAGAGGAGAGAGAGAGGGGGGGACGAGAAGAAGAGAGAGAGAGGGGGACGAGGGAGAGAGAGAGAGGGGGGGCGAGAGGAGAGATAGAGGGGGGACGAGAGGAGAGAGGAGAGGGTCGAGGGAGAAGAGAGAGGGGGACGAGAGGAGGAGAGAGGGACGAGAGAGAGAAAGAGGGGGACGGAGAGGAGAGAGAAGGACGAAGAGGAGAGAGAGAGGGGGGACGAGAGGAGAGAAGAGAGAGAGGAGGGGAGAGAGAGAGGAGAGAGAGAGCGGGGACGAGAGGAGGGAGGAAGAGAGGGAGAGAGAGGGGGGACGAGAGAGAGAGAGGGGAGGACGAGAGGAGAGAGAGAGAGGAGAGAGAAGAGACGAGAGAGAGAGAGAGAGAGAGAGAGAGAGAGAGAGAGAGAGGGAGAGAGAGAGAGAGAGAGAGAGAGAGAGACGCAAGAGTGTTCGGACCTGAGGGATGGCAACAGGTTTAGATGATGAATTAAGGAGAGAGGGAATGTGAGGGAGGAGGGGGAAGTGAGGGGAGGAGTGAAAGGGAAGGATAGGAGGTGGAAGGGCAGAGAGAGAGAGAGAGAGAGAGAGAGAGAGAGAGAGAGAGAGAGAGAGAGAGAGAGGAGAGAGAGAGAGAGGAGAGAGAGAAGAGAGAGAGAGGGAGAGGGAGGAGGGAGGGAGAGATGAAGAAGAAGAGGGAGAGAGAGAGAGAGAGAGAAGGCAAGAGAGGAGGTAGAGAGAGGGGGGGGGGCGAGAGGAGAGAGAGAGAGGGGGGCGAGAGAGAGAGAGAGAAGAGAGAGAGTGGGCGAGAGGAGAGAGAGATGGAGTGGCGAGAGAGAAAGAGAGAGAGAGAGACAGAGAGGGGAGAGAGAGAGAGACAGAGAGCGGGAGTGAGAGAGAGAGAGAGCGGGAGGAGAGCGGGAGAGAGAGAGAGCGAGAGAGAAGAGAGAGAGAGAGAGAGAGCGAGAGAAAGAGAGAAGAGAGAGCGAGAGAAAAGAGAGGAGAGAGAAGAGAGGGGCGAGCGAGCGAGCGAGCGAGAGAGAGAGAGAGAGAGAGAGAGAGAGAGAGAGAGAGAGAGAGAGAGAGAGAGAGAGAGAGAGAGAGAGAGAGAGGGAGAGAGAGAGAGAGAGCGAGAGAGAAGAGAGCGAGAGAGAGAGAAAGAGCGAGAGCGAGAGAGAGAGAGAAGAGAGTGAGAAAGAGAGAGAGAGAGAGCGAGAGAGAGAGATAGATAGATAGATAGATAGATAGATAGAGAGAGAGAGAGAGAGAGAGAGAGAGAGAGAGAGAGAGAGAGAGAGAGGGGGGGGGGGAGCAGAGACAGAGAAAAGGACGGGGACAGGGACCGGGACAAAGACAGACAGCGACAGAGATAGAGACAAATTTAGAGAGTGAAAGTGAAATATACAAACATACATAAAAACGAGTGGATGAATGAGATAGGCAGGGAGGGAGGAGGGAGGGAGGGAGAGAGGGGAAGGGTTAGGACCGACCGAATGAGGGACTGAGGGTTTACTGAAGCCCTCCCGTCCATCTCCCTCGCCGCCGGGACATCTGGCTGCGAACGCTCACATAAAGGAGGTCGGGGCTCTGTTCGTTGTTAACTACGGTGGGAGGCTGCAGGGATGTGGGTCACGGCGCCTTCAAGTAAAGTGACCCCAGATCCTACACTTTTAAGCCTTCCTCGACTTCTCTCAGGCAAGCTCTCCTTCACCCCTTCCACCCCTTCGTTCCTTTCCCCTCTCTCCTCTCTCCTGGCTCCACTCCCCACTCCCCTCTTTAGCTCTACCTTCGGGAATCGCCATGATCATTTGACCACTAGAAGCAAAGAGGGGAAAGAGGCAGCTGGGTGGAAAGGAAGACAGACGTCCCGTGAGAGCCTTGCATGCAGCCTTCTGTTGCAATTGACACTGGAACATAATCAGGGCGACTTATGTAAGATAGCCATTGTCGGTTTAGGTCTCTCGCGGAAGTAAGTATATGATGTGGGTAAGGGACCACGCGTATTTGTGTGTGTGTTTATGGTGTGTGTGTGTGTGTGTGTGTGTGTGTGTGTGTGTGTGTGTGTGTGTGTGTGTGTGTATGTCTTTGTGTGCGCGTGTCTTTGTGTGTGCGTGCGTAGGATAATATAAATAATTTTATATGTATCGGTGTACATGTAAGAGTCCAGGTATAGAGGGTTATCATGCAGGTGTTACAGGTTTTGCAGACGGATCCAACACCGAAGTCAGGCAGACACGAACGTGGTCGGGCGTTTCGGCAGAAGCACATGAAGGAGGAAAGGGGGAGAAGGGCGAGGGTGGGGTGGATGAAGGGGGGAGGAGGGAGGGCAATCGTGACCGCGCGCCTGACCCCTCCGGCAGATAAGTGAACCCAGAGTGAACGATGTGGGGCATGTCGGTACGAGCACCCGTGCCCTCGCACTCGGTTCATGGTTGAACCCGTAGGTCGCCGCGGATGTCTGGTCAGGGCGGCCCGCGCGCCTATCGCTCGCCGTTTCTTTCCCTTTGTCTCGCCCGCACGCACCGAGGCCTCTGCGGGAGAGCTGAAGATGCCTGCATGCTTGTGCATTCTGGGGTGCTTGCATGGTTGCAAGTCGATTTGCAGGTGAAGAAAGCGTTCGCTTGTCCATCAACTTTCTTGCATGGTCTTTCTCGTAAAGTAGGAGAGGGGATGCCCTTTATACTTATCTGCAGTTTTCAGTAATAAAGATATATTAGTCATTAAAGTAATGGCTTGGTCTGTGTGGCATATGGCAATGTGCCCATGTTTCATATAGAGAAGATCTAGAACATATTCTGAGTAACCCTTAGAAGGGGACAAAAGATCCTGTCTCGTGTATATATCAAATCTAAAACAGGAGTAATTCGTAACATTATATATACGTTATGCATTCTTATTTATAGTTTCGGTGAAAGTTCACATTCACGAATAACAGTCATGAACACCGGTCCCTGAAAAGAAGAACAAAGGAAACTAAGTGGAAATCCTTTGTCTTCGGTAATATATGTGGTTGCAGTATCTACTGTGAATCTACAATGATTTTGCCCTGAAAGAATAAGTCTGCCTGTTATGACTGAGAGAAAGGGGGTTCATTCGCCCATAAAGACAAAAGCAAAAAGAAAAAGTTCAATAACCTCTCAGTGAACGTTCGGTGGAGGGTTCATTGACCCGTAGGTGTGGGTGGTAAAAGTTCATTGACCTTGTTGAGGAGGAGTAGGCACCTGGAATTCACCTATGATTAGTTGGATGCAGATAATTTTGCCTTACTATGATGCTTAGGAAGAAAGCGAGGTGATCGATATCAACGAGTCTTAACCTGCATTGAGTCGAAGGGAATCTATTGCCTCTTTTGGCGAGTGAAGGATCGACCATGGTTTGACCTATTGTAGTGGCTGCAGGACGAAGGTCATGGCCAATGGCACCTTTGAATAGCCACATCCTACGAACTTGTCCAAAGCTAAGAGACTTCATTGATTAGTAATTCTTAAGCGTCGACTTCGATATGTGCATTTCATGCATGAATTGGGAAGGTAAACACTTTTATATATATGTCAAAGTAGAATGCAGAACATATTTTTTCAACTTATTTGCCTTTTAATGGGAAGAGACAAAATATTTGATGAATTACAAATGACAGGTCTGTGACAAACGTGCAAAATTGTCAAGATAGTATGATAAAATGTGCGTATTTTGTCTGATTCATACGTTATGACCTTTAGGATTCATTCACCTGCCTTGGGGAGTACTGATCTAGAATATGTTTTAAAGTTAATTTGGAGATGCCGACCCGTGTTTTTTTTTTTAATTTTGGGTAGGTATCTACCTATATTGACGATCGTTTAAGAGTTCGTTTGCCTTTCCCGAGGATTTGTTTAAGGGTTCATTGACCTTCCCTGAGTACTGTTTTATAAATTCATTTACCTATCTTGAGGACCGGTGTAAGAGTTCCTTGACCTTTCTTGAGGACTGGTTTAAGAGTTCACTGACCTATCTTGAGGAGTGATGTGAGAGGTCATTGACCTTTCCAGAGGACTGGTTTAATGGTTCATTGACCTGTCTTGAGGACTGGTCTAAAAGTTCACCTACTTATCTTGAGGACTGGCTTGGGAATGCATTAACCTATCTTGAGGACTGGTTTAAGAGTGTATTGACCTATCCTGATGACTGCTTTAAGAGTTCAATGACTAATTTTGACGACTTATTTAAGAGTCCACTGACCCTTCATAAGCACAGTTTTAAGAGATCATTGGCCTATCATAAGGACAGGTTTGGGTGTCCATTGACCTTTCCCGAGGACTGGTTCATTAACCTGCCTAAAGGACAGGTAAACATTTCATTTACCCATTTACGGGACAGGGTTAGGAGTGCATTGGCTTTCTTGAGGATTGGTTGAAGA
>NW_020872808.1:195173-202673 GCF_003789085.1 Penaeus vannamei | reverse complement strand
CTCGTGATGATTGTGCTTACGTGCTCCGTGCATTCGTGTATATCGTATTATTTATTTGTAACGCTTGCATTCGTACACATGCATATACTGTATGGCTAGTTTCTCTCTCTCTCAGAACAATATATTGCAATTGCTTTATTTTACGAGCATACGAACGCATGCACTCATGCAAGCACAGCCATACACACACAGCCACACACACACACACACACACGTACACGCACACGCACACGCACACACGCACGCGCACGCACGCACGCACGCACGCACGCACGCACGCACGCACGCACGCACGCACGCACGCACGCACACACACACACACACACACACACACACACACACACACACACACACACACACACACACACACACACACACACACACACACACACACAGTGGATCTTTAACCCTTGAATATTTCGTTGTGTTCTTAGCTTCATACGTAAAAAAATAGCAACCCGGAACTAGCGAAGTGATGCATTTATTGCTGTAACACTTGGTTTGGCAACACCGTCAATACTATCAATAATATCAGAGGTTATTAATAAAAAGAATAGATATGCCGAGCACTCTGTTAACCTCGTTTATTTTCCACACGAGACAAGCTTACCTTATTGATGAGAGTATCCTGCTTATCTAGTTATCCATTTATTAGTTGATGTATCTTTATTTGTATTTGTATTTTTTTTTCGAACGGAGAGACGCAAATTAAGACGGACACAGTCATTTTGAAGTCGGTCACCTGCCTTTTCCTTGCTTTTGGCTTATCAGGTGCAGGTGGTTTAGTTAATTGCTATTCCGCCTCTCCACTTCGATGTGTGATGAATGAACCGCCCGACGCAGTGTCGATTTGTCAGTTTGAAACTTTGCTACATTTAACGATCGCTTAGTTTTGATTAGTTTGTTCGTTTCTCTTTCTATCTGTCTCTGTCTTTGGCTCTGTCTGTCTGTCTGTCTGTCTGCCTGTCTGTCTGTCTCTCTCTCTCTCTCTTCCTCTTCCTCTCCCTCTCTCCATTCATCTCTTCCTCTCTCGTTCTCCCTCTCCCCCCTTTTCTTTCCCCTTTATTTCTTTATTTCCTCTCTTAATTTGCCCCTCCCCCCTTCTCTCTCGCTCGCACTCTGTCTTTCCCGCTCTCCCTCTCCCTCGCGCATGCTAAATGCGCTGTCAACTTGAAACAATTTGTGAAATTCTTTCCCTGTCATCCCCCCTCGCCCTGTTGTAGCTCCCGTCTATCAGCGAAAGTATGGCCCTCAACCTTTTAGCCTCGGACGGCTATTTCTGACCAGCGGAACCTCCTGAACATGTAATTATCAACCCACGCACATGGCCTATTTATTAGCACTATGAGATTCACTATGGTTATCCTTTCCTCGCTCTCACTTCTTGGGTCGTACCACACGATAGAAGCACGTCGTTGTTATGTCATGTCTGGATTTGCAATTAGCGGGATTTTGGCTCTCCAGGATCTCGCAGCAGCATCGATGCTGTTTCGTCTTTGTAGTTTGAGACGAAAGTGTCCAATTTTATGGTGAAAAACGTTCAACATTTTGAAGAGTTGACATCAGTCGGGTAAATTTGTTTTCTGATATGCGCCGTAATGTTTCGCAATCACGAAAAGTTTGCCGGCTGGGACAAAAAAAAATCAATGACTTTAGTAAATTACTCCGATTCTGTATGTCATGGTAGCAGCGAAACTACCATGAACGGCGTAGAGACACGACGAATTGGCTTCCGTATCACGTAATACAGAGAGGAAGGTCAGGGTGCCTGGTAGAGGTAAGGGAAATTAAGGTGACGAGATCTTGGGCGGGTAAGCTCAGTAGGTCCCTATGAATGACAGTATTTTAAGGAATATGGTTAAAGGGTTGTGTAAAATTTAATTTGTCCCATCGCAGATGAGAGTCTATTGATAATGTGGTACAAAGCTTTCATTTTAAAACAAGTGTGCCGAGAGGAAGGCCTTAGGCCTATGGCGGAAGGCAAAGGGATGGATACAGAACAGTCTTGGAAGAGATGAGCGCGGCCCTGGCGAGATTCAGGAGGAGGGGTTTAGGGGTCATAGGATCCTCGGCTGCGCAAGGGCTGGCACGAGAAGGGGTCTGGGTGAAGGGAAATCGATAAGGATTGAAGTCAGCTGATTTTATAATTTATTTCTTACGATGTGTGAATGATTTTTCATGAGATTTGTAAATTGTGGAAAAGAGAACAGTTCGTACGTGGCAGAGAAGTTACGAATGCATGCCCAAGGAAACACTGAACAGATGTCTGTATATATTTCAAAATTTGTGTCATATTTGCTTGGTCTGCCAAGGAATGGAAAGGGAAGAACAAGGAGGAACGGTGAGGAGAAAGGCCGAGATCCGCCAACTGTATCCATGAGGAAGGCCGCGAGTAAAAGTAAGAACCTCAGAGGTGAAGAGGATTATGAGGTGAATCATAGTTTGGAAGGATGATTGCAAAGGGAAAAAGGAAAGACAAAACGATTTTCGGGGTGGTTGAGACTCGCAGAAGGCCATGGATGAGCTTAAACAATACGGAAAGAGCAAAGACAGTTATCAAAAAGAGGTTATAATTGATAATTAGGTTCTACACAGGTTTCTTGCTTCCTGGATCATTTCGACGAATGTAACAATGCGCGATTATGAGTGCGCTAGATTTAGCTTCGGCCTTATCGAAGGAGAACATCCATTTTTAGCCCTGAATCTATTCGAGTGACTGATATGCGAGATAAGCCTTAACCTTTCGCTATTGTCGACTGGGGATGATTTTCTGAATTATTTCATGGTTCTTTTTGTTATTGATTATCCGACGGTTTTATGCAAGACATTAGGTAACCTGTCGATTTGAAGCGGTTGTAAAATTATTTATGCCGTCATTTGCAGGCGCATGCAAGCAAGCTCTGCGTGGAGGAAGGGATTAGTGTCAGAGGGGCACTTCGACCCCGAATATGTGTGCTTGCAGGTAGAATTAAGATGTAGTATGGCAGTGGGTGAGTGGGTGGGCCGGAGGTGACGGCAACAACCTTGGTCAATGTCGCGGAGACCCACCGCCGACCACATCCAGCCCCTCTTCCTTTCCCTCCTCTTCCCCTACCTCTTCTTCTCTTCTTCCTTCTCCTCCCTGGCTAGAAGTCTTCCCACGGTTTTCGTTCCATGCCAGGATCACCAACACACGTCAGCCTACGAGTATTCATTAAATATTACACACGGCGTGCCAGGTGTGGCCCAGCTCCTACCCGAAAGGGCGTCAGATGAACTGCTTTGAGAGATTCGCGGGCGGGACCAGGGTGTGTGGTGACGGGGCATGTATGGGAAGTGGGTACACAAGGGAGTGTTCTAGGGATTCCGCGCGTGTCGGTTATGGCACTCATCCGGTCCACATTTAGGTGAAGGGTCCATATCCTCGAGCGTGGAAATAGCTGATTAAATTATTTCGCATTTAATTAATGTATTTACCGCCCGTGCATATTCATGTTATTTGAATATGAATTGAAGTGACAATCCGAATTACATTTGAAAGTTTTACTCGCAGTCAGACTGCAACCAAACATTTCATCGAAGTTTACTCCCCGAGTTTCGGTCACCGACCCCTGGTTCACGTGCGAGACGGGCCGTTGCCACATCTCCACAACGCGGCCGCTGCAGTGCCGCTTCTTCACTCAAAGGCCGCGAGGACGGTCGATGACTCCTTTCCGAGCAACAGAATTTTCAGTGTGTATGGCTTTGTATTTACACCCCTTTTTCCTATATAATATCTGAGATTGAGCTTCGTAGTTTCTGTCGTTGGAGTCTAGGGTAATTTTCGAATTCGATAGACTGAATTATTAATTTCAGATTGCTGGGGTTGTTACTAGGTATGGAGCGTGCATGAAATATAACGTTAGGGAACGGTACACCCCTGGCATAACAGTACAGGTGCTTGATGACGTAGCTGCTTGCTTGAGCTCGGTAGCAAGATGCCGCAAATTATTATTTTTTGAGGCATGCAAATTTCACAAGCAATTTATTTAATGTGTTTTCGTAGTTGCAGAGACCTGCTGCTACCGCCCATCCCAAATGCCCCCCCCCCCCCCTTCACACACAAAAAAGAACTTTACGCTGCTCTAACCTGATCCTACCCTCAATTAAAAAACGAAATTTATATAGGAACAATAGAAATTCAACAAAATTCTCATTTGGCAACCGAGTTTTCCTTGGACGGAGCAGGCGAGTGTGATAACCTTGACTTTGAAGGTTGTTGTAGGCCTATCACTACTGCACTCGTTCCCGCAGCGTCGCGACACGGTGCCCGGGGCGCCCAGGCCGCTACTCACCCGTCAACTGCCTCTGCGGCGTCAGGTAGACTGGTGCATATGGTTTATCTTCGACGGTCATTTCCATTTGGCCTTGGGGATGCTGTAGGTACTGATGCTGCTGTAGGTGTTACTGTGTTGTTGTGTTTTTCATTTTGGTCGTCATTGTTAATCATTTTTTGTTTTCACTATTGTTAGTATTTTTTGTAACCATTGATATTATTATTGTTGGTTTTTGTTGTTTTTATTGTCGTGGTTGTTTTCTATTATTGCTATTATTATTATTATCATCATCATCATCATCATCATCATCATCATCATCATCATCATCATCATCATCATCATCATTATTTTATTATTATTATTGTTATTATTATTATTGTTATTATTATTATTATTGTTGTTAGTATTATCATCATCATCATCATCATCATCATCATCATCGTCATCAGTATTATTATGATATATATTGGTAATGATTATGATGATATTATCATATTATTATATTATTATTATTATTATTATTATATATATAAATATATGTATTTATGTATACATGTATGTAAATATATATATATATATATATATATATATATATATATATATATATAAAATATATATATTATATATATATATATATATATATATATATATATATATATAAACACATATATATGTGTGTGTGTGTTTGTGTGTTTATATATGTTTGTGTATATGTGTATGTGTGTTTGTGTGTGTATGTATGTGTATGCATGCATACCTGCATATGTGTATATATGTGTACATGTGTATATATGTGTACGTGTGCATGTGTGTGTTAAATGTATATTTATGTATGTATGGGTATATATACACCTATATCTATCTATCTATTTATCTACATATCACGTGATCGATATTGATTCGACATTTAAAAGATGCATTGGTTATAATTGCAAAGATGTCTGGACCACGCAGGCTTGCCAAATCCAAACGCAACGTTAATTTACGCATTTTTACTTTTTGAGTTTCTTAATATTGCATTTTTTAAAACTAATATTTAATTATGATGATTATCTGTAAATGGTTGATTTGTTTAAATGTTAACAATTCAATGGGTGAAAAGCAAAAAACATCTTTGTCCTCCCTACTTTGTCAGAGGAGGAGTCGTTGCCTCGCCCCGCACACAAGTATGTGAAGTGCTGGTATTAAAAATCGTGTTTTACTCGGATATTTAAGGTTGTAATGCTTGATAAGTGAATTAATATAACTGTGAATTTATGTTTTGAACTGTGATAACTAAGAGGGAGTCTTTGCTTCGCCCTGCACTCAAGGAAAGGATGAGAAAAGTGGGGACACCTCGCTAGCCATTGTAGGAAATATTTGTTAATTTTATTTATTATTTTTTTGGGGTACAGTACCGCAATTTGTCGCAGGTGGCAATTCCGATTGGGCCAAGTAATGAAATGCGATAGGAACAATAGATCTGAGTAAAGTGTAAGAAAGGAAAATCGAGAAGAGAAGGATCGATCAATTTTTCGTCCAATTTCATAACGGGAAATATCAGGGATTGGGGTTGAGTGTCTTGATCCCGTGTCATGGTTGTTTTTATGATGTTTTTCGTAATGATTAATTAATTGTACTTAGTGAGCAAAGTGAGGGCGTGAAGTAGAGTTAACCTAAGAATTTGATTAGGTTAGTCGAAGATGACATGCCTTGTTTCTATTCTAGTGTTTATGTTAAGAACCTGCTGTGGTATGCCACCTGTTATATATTGTGTTTATAAAATAAAGAGGAATTGGGTAAATATGTTACTGTGGCCGTTGTAGCTTTGGTACACACTCAACAGGAATAAATCCACCCCACGTGGCTGCAATAATTAAGTAGGATTATATATTGGTTTGGATATGAAAAATTCACGATACGACATCGGTGTTATAAGCGGGATTAAATATCTTATACAAGATATACATGTGTATAAATATAAGCATGCACATAAAAGCGTAAGAATGCGATCAACACGTGACATCCCGCCAAGATCGTCTGTTTGGCAGGAGTCACACGCCACAATCCTCTCCTGTATGCCATTACGTAGCAGAAGTGATGCTTAGAAACGCTGCTCACAGGAACAACTCTGCAGGAGGTTGAGCAGATCTTTTAACATATTATATCGATCCCTAAGTCGTTACTTTTCGTTGCACGTGGGGGATGTAGGGGGGTATTGGGATGGGGTTGGTGGGGGTGAGGGTTTAGTGGTTGTGATGGGGGTATGGGAGTGACAGCGAGGGGGGGGGGTAAGGGAAGTCCCGTGGCCTAGGAGGAAGATCAAGTTTGAGGAAACGGGTTTTTATGGTGTGTATGGAGGATGGGTCTCTAGACTGCATCTCCAGTGTATTGTATCTTTTTCTGAATAATTATAGTTTATAAATCTACTTCTTGGGCATATAAATTTGATATAAATAATAGTACAAATCTGAAACATGCAAGAACGTACATGTACAAGACACCCCCCCCCCCCGCCAAGTACACATACATACTCAACAAATAAACGCGCACGCACAATGACAATCAGACAACCACAAAACATTCTATAAATCAGAAATATCACCGCAAATGTACTCAACAGTCCAGGAACTAGGTCGTCGCAAATGATTCCATTGGTCGATAGTTGATCATTCTCCACCAGTGCTTGTAGCAAATACTCTAAGATACAGCATAGTCTTTAGCCCAGCGCAATTCATACCGAACACAGTAACATAGCCATTTATAGTCCAGATAGCAACAGTAGCCTCAAACGCGTCGAATGACTCGTGCCGATGAAAGGTTCGTGATTAATCATTTCCAAGCTGAGTGAGGATTCCCGCCCGGCCGCCGCTCCCCTTCCGCCCATACGCATGAGTCAAAAGAAAGGAAAGAATACAAGGGAGTGGTTATTAATTAGGAAATAATATACATGTTTTATAGTTTAGCTAACAAAGGGGAAGCAAAATAGAAGGTAATCTTCCTGTACATTTTTTTGTATATGACATATAGTGAAGCAAGTCTCGTTATGCCACGCTATAAACATGACGTCATGAGGTCACGCCAAAAAACATAGATTTCATAAAAAGAATCAAATCATAAATTCAGGAATAATATGTCTACAAGGAATTCGAAGTGTATAATGTTGATGTTTAGTTCTTATTTTAATATTTTTCAATTTCTCTGTATCGACTCTGGAGCATTTAGG
>NW_020872808.1:185173-190173 GCF_003789085.1 Penaeus vannamei | reverse complement strand
ATGCATGTTAACACCGTGTAATGAGTCAGGTTTTCATAGCACATACAAAATAGATCGGAAACCCATAACCGTCAAGTATTGTTTTAAAAACACCAATAACCGAAAAGAAAATATAGGAAGGTCAAACTCGTATCAAACAAAAGCAAGCATAAAGTCGGCGTTTTACTAAATCGCGTTGTGAAGGGCAGAAGGCCCTGGGGTAGTTCAGGAGAAGCTGTGGCACCCCTGGACGGCACTAGTAGTCTGTCGCTCCGTCTGTATCCGTGAAGCCCTGTCACCAAACTGCCGCCGCAAGGACCTGGCCAAATTAGAATTAGAAATAATTAATTGCATGCGCTTATTAATGCTCGATAGTTTTACTTATACATATATTTATTGACATATATTACATCGTTCATTACGTGTAGACGCAATATCAACAATTCTTCGTATGGCATTCTCGATCTGTGGGTGAATCATGTTTGCAAGTGTTCGAGAAGTGTGGGTGTCGCCATAAAGAGCAGGTGTTAAAACACATGCGTTGTCGAAGGAATGCTTATGCTGAGCCAAGCTCTGTCCGGACTGATACGACATGCTAGGGAAACCAGTTATCAGCATTCCGGAAAAAAATGTTACGTCAGAGAAACCACGTTGCCACAAGTTTTTTTTCTTCTATTTTAGTTCCTGACTAATTTCAAGGTCTGTAACGCAACAAAGTGCGAGAAAACCGAAAAGAGGGACGTATGGGATTTGACTTTTAGGCTCGCAAATAAATAGAGAATATTGTCGAGTCGCTTCTTATTCGTGAGAATTAAATCGTGGGAATGTTTAATCGATAACGAGTCGTAGATTGAGGTCGTAGCGCTGTAGAAAACAGGGAGCCTTTCCGCTAGAGAAAAAGTAAACCGGATTTCGAAGGACCAGAAGGCTAATGTCAAGAGCGCGATGCCAGAGTTGCTGACGCGACGCGAAGAGTGACTATGATGGTGGCGTTGATTCGGGTCCTGATAGTGAGTCGTTGCTACGAATGCGATGCTCGGCTTGGGACTGGAATGCAAGCTGAAATCGGTGTGACGGAGCTGCTGCGAATGAGGGGGGGGGGGGAAGAAATCCACTTTGGTGCTAATAGCGTTCTGTTGAGAATGTATTAACCATGATTTGAGTTCTCAAAACATGAAGTGACGTGATTACTGGATATATATATATATATATAATATTATATATATATATATAATATATATGTGTGTGTGTGTGTGTGTGTGTGTGTGTGTGTGGTGTGTGTATGTATGTATGTATGTATGTATGTATGTATGTATGTATGTATGTATGTAAGTATATACATACACACACACACACACACACACACACAACACCACACACACACAACACACACATATATATATATATATATATATATATATATATATATATATATATATACACACACAGTATATACACATATATGTATGTATGCACACACACACACACACACACACACACACACACACACACACACACACACACACACACACACACACACACACACACACACACACACACACACACACACACACACACACATACTGTGTTTTATGTATAAGTATATATTTATGTCCT
Source organism: Penaeus vannamei (assembly GCF_003789085.1). Taxonomy (NCBI): domain Eukaryota; kingdom Metazoa; phylum Arthropoda; class Malacostraca; order Decapoda; family Penaeidae; genus Penaeus; species Penaeus vannamei. The sequence goes on along the minus strand of NW_020872808.1, from coordinate 188,577 downwards.
ATTGCAAATAGAATATCCTGGTTGTATAACCACGGAAAATCGTTAGATCAAACCAGTTATTGGAGAATTGTGCGATGGTAAAAGTAGTGCGTGACAAGTTTTCGATTCTATTTTTTCTGCGATTAACGTGAATTCCATAAGTGCGTACAGCGAGTGAACGAAGCGAGTGAGAGTGCGATATTGTATGAGTTAAAGCGTTGTGTGAACGTGGCGCGTACATCTAAAAAACAGTTCTTGTACCTTGTATTGTATCGACGCATACTCGCTCCGAACATGGATAAAGTGTAAATATTACATCGGGGAAAAGAAAACGGTAGAATATAGCGTTTCAGCCACTCAAGCGCAATTCACTGAATACGGGACTTCCATCGATTCTTCCCTCCAACCATACTCTAGGGTACATATGGGGTCCGCGTACCCAAAGCCTGGGACTATAGCAAAGATAACCTATCTATTTTTAAGTTTTCCTCTCGCCTCAAGTGTTTTTTTCTCTCTCTACCCGCTCCCCTCCCCCTCTTCCGTCCTCTCTCTCTCTCTCTCCTCTTCTTTCTTTCTTCCTTTCTCATTCTCTCTCTCGCTCCGCGCTCTCGCGCTCTCTCACTCTGTTTCACTATCTTTCACTCTGTCCTCTGTCTGTCTGTCTCTCTCTCTCTCTCTCTCTCTCTCTCTCTCTCTCTCTCTCTCTCTCTCTCTCTCTCTCTCTCTTCTCTCTCTCTCTCTCTCTCTCTCCCTCCCTCCCTCCCTCACTCACTCTCTCGTCACTCACTCACTCACTCACTCACTCACTCACTCTTCACTCACTCACTCACTCACTCACTCACTCACTCCTCTCTCTCTCTCTCTCTCTCTCTCTCTCTCTCAACTCTCTGTCCATCGAACATCTATCTGTCGATCTCCTCTTCGAGTGAAGTGCAAAAAATGTTGATGACAGTGACTCCTGACGGCGCAGGCAAACCGAGTCGATTTTACCTTCCTTGTTGACAGGGTCACCGGACGCGCTGAGCTTGTTGCTTGGGTGTGCTGGTGAGGGGGGGCACATGTAGGGAGGTGAGGGGAGGGCAGGGAAGGTTTGTGCATGCGTAAGCGGTTGTTGTGGCGAATTGTTCTTTTTGGTTTGTTTATTTTTCATTTCCATTTTTCAATTTTGAAAGCTAGCTTACGGTGGCTTTTCGAGAGAGAAAAAAACTAGTAATACGGATCGGGCAAGGGGGAGGCAGATGCGGAAGGGAGGGAGATGTAGGGAGAGATTCTGAGGGAGAGGGACAGCCTTAGGGAGAGATTGAAATTGAATGGATAGAGGGGGGGGGGAAGGTAAAAGGGAGGAAGAGGGAAAATGAGAGGTAGTGAGATGAGGATGAGATCGAAAGGGAGAGGGGTAGTGAAGAGAGAGGGGGAGAGAAGAGAAGTAGAAAGAGAAAGAGAAGGCTAAAGAGAAAGAGAAAGAAAGAACTATAAAGAGTGAGACAATGGAAAAAATAAAGAAATAAAGTAGGGAAGAGAAAGGCCGGATGCAGGGGAAGACGAGAGGAAAGAATAGGCTCAGCGAAGACAGCTGGGCAGGGGTCAGGAATTGTTTTCCTTCCTCCTCGACCTTTGAGTTCGCTTCGATAAAATCACAATGCCGCCGCCGCCGTCCTTCTCGCGCCGTCACTCGCTCACTTCTCTCGCCGCGCTGTAAACACGCCGCTGATACCGGAATTTATCAGTGAATCACTCGCGGCTCACGGCGGCCGCGCGTGGGGCCGCTGGCGTCGCATCGTATGCACGCGTCGGGAACAGCAGCGGCGCCGCTTATCACGTATTGACGCTGGGATCTGCGCGGGCGTCCGGTGCGGCCCCGTGAGGACGACTGAAGGAGGGGGTTGCAGGGAGAGGGATCTGGATTAGCTCGAGGGCGACCAGCGGTGCAGGACCCGAGAGGAGATCTGGATATCAGCCTCGTAGCGGGGGCCGGGCCTGAAATCTGGACGGCCAGCAGGGCCCTTCAGGAAGTCGCCGGCCTACCAGCCCATGGCACCTCCAAGCGTCGGGCTGTTAGGCATTTGGGAGTTAGTAAGGCGGAAGTGTGAAGTAAGTCTTCAGGACGGCCCGATGGTTCTGGGATGTCTTAGGCCGTTAAGGGCGCGGTCTGGCCTCTGCTGTGTATGCGAGCGTCATCAGTGGACGGGCATTTTGGCATGTGGCGTTGAAGTCAGTTCGGGTGTTATAGGGAACGGCGTCTCTCAGGTGGAACGGTGCCATTGGATGCTAGGTTGACAGTCAGTGGGGTATAGGGAAGGCCTCATCAGGTCTGGACGGGATTGGATTAGGTGTTGACCTAGTCTGGGTTTCTGTGAGGGAGTCGTTCATCAGGGACCGGGGAGAGATTGGCATTAGGGTTTGAAGTCAGTGGGTGGTGTTAGAGGAGGTCATCAGAGACGGGGGGGGATTCTGATCTTGAAGTGTGAGGCTTGGAGGGCGGAACGGTCATCGTAGCACGAAATATTAGCTGGAACTTAGCCTGGAGCAGGGACGGAAGGGAGATTCCATCGGGGAATGGAGCTGGTATAGGCGAGGGAATAAATATGGATAATTTTAGAGACGGGCCAGGATTGGAGTGAGCCGACGCATGTGCGACTGCGGCTGTCAGCCCCCTCATAGGTTAGCGATTGCTGATCTACCCTGACCGCAAGCGCACCTGCGACCTTCTCCCTGGTGATACGTGCTCCGATCGCGGGTCATGCTACGTTACAGTCCGGGCCTCACACTGACCAGGCCGAGGAGTTAGGGGCTTTGTTAGTGTTTGGCGAGGGAGGTAGGCGGGCCGTAGGTCATGACTTCTGTTCGCAGGAAACGGGCCAGTTGCATTGATGCTGTTGGTCGATGAGCTTAATTTTTTATTCCAGTTGTTTCACTTGTCTTTTCAGTTAATAGTTTGTTTTTATGAATGAATTTGTTGCAGGGACTTTGGCGGATCTGTGGTTAGTATAGTCCGCCAGCTTGCATCTTGTATTTTTCTATTTATGCCTTCATGATGCCATGTTAATTGCTGAGTTACTTTAACGGGGTTGGGGAATTCCGAAGGATAAGAGGATAAGATGAAAAATGTTTTTTAAATATAAAAACAAAGTTTAAAACGACATCATTAGCCATTGCTCTCGTTACCTGGTTGATCTTATCGAGCCCGGAATTACCATGTTATTCGCTAGATTCAAATGAATTACAATAAACAAATATCTCCCTTTCAAATTCCAACTTATGGTGACTAATTTTGTCTCTTTTGTCTCAGGTACGTGGCTATGCTCGTGTGACCAGACACCCTGCAGGAGGTGAGAATAAGCAGAATGTACCAGATTATGTAGAATGTTTTAGTTATCCGTGAAATTGTATGCCGCGCCGAAATGATCGCTTTGGCATGGCGGAGC
>NW_020872808.1:165173-180173 GCF_003789085.1 Penaeus vannamei | reverse complement strand
TGGCTTGCATCATGCGGGGAACGCTTCTCTTTCGATAGTGACGAGCGACTGCCTTCCTGAAGGAGACTAGTCTTTATTCCTCTGCATTTTTCGAAGGAGGGGGAAAAATCCCGCTATTTGTTGTGGCGACAGGGTGCTATTGTGAGCCTTCCTCGGCCGAACCTGCTTTGTCACACCCACTGTCTGCCATAACCCTGACCTTTGCCGATATTTTTTATTTCATTTGATTTTTTTCTTGTTGGCATTGTATCTCACCTCCTGAAGGACAAAGTTTCAACGCCTTTTCAGTGTCAGAGCTGACTGGATCTCACGTAGTTTTGTTCCTTTCATGTGCTGCTATTATTTTTCACGAGACGCCAGTCATAGTTGGGGTGTCCAAACGCCCTTTCACCCTTCAGTCCCTAGTCACTCAGACCTACGCACAAACATAGACACACCTCTTGTAGACTTGGGACCGACATATTTTTCTCCTTTTATGGGCTACTAGTTATCCCTAGTTAAAGTGCCCCCCCCCCCCCCAACCCTCTCAGCTTGCTAAGAACCTACGCACACACTCACGGACACACAGACACACCCCTCACCGTGTCCCGGGATTGACGCTGAGAGGTGAGTCACGCACGTCTGGCGGATGTCTGGGGCTGCTGCTAAAGTTCCGCTGCCGCCTCCCTGGACCTGCTGACGTGGGTGTGTGTGGAGGGGGCGGGTGGAGAGGGGGCAGCTGGGGCCATGGGGTGAACAGTTTAGGTCAGAGAGTGCCTGGGAAGAGTTGAGAGCGTATCCTTGAATCCTTTAGGCTTGGTGGTCTGTGGGTTTGGAGTTAGGGAGGGGGGAGGGAGGGAGATAGGAGGGGTGGTGATTATATGCTGAGTCAGGATTTCCTCTGCATTGTTAGTTGCATATGTATGTCTGATCATGTGTGTGTGTGTGCGCGTGTCCACGCATGTATGTGTGCGGGCATCGGGAGCCAGGACAGCGGTAGAGTGATCTAGCGTGGGTACTAATGGCGCCCTGACCTACATACGGCGCGGAGGGTGTAGTCTCGCCCAGTGCCACAACCCTGGCACTCACACGGCGCGGCCCTTAACGACAACCTACATGACCAGCTAAATCATCACTTATATAGGTCGAGAGGCAGAGAGACAGAGGAGACGGGGGAGGGGGGCAGAGGGAGGGACAGGAGAAAGAGGGATAGTGAGGAAGAGAGAGAGTAAGTACTAAACGAAAGTAGGAAGTACTGAACGAAAGAAAAAGAAAAGTAGACATACTGCCAGACAGATGTCAGGCGGATACAGACAAAAAGGCATGAGACAAACAAAATGATATAGAAACAAAGACAAACAAACATATGTAGACGTAGACACAAACACAGACAGACGGGCATTGGCAGCCTTCACAACGATTCCCTCAGACAAACAGGAATAGACATAGAGCTTGTAACAACTGACGCAGACGCAGTCACAAGAAAACACAAGCAGATTTCATAGCGACTGACGCAGACGCAAACATAGACCGAGACAGACATAGGCAGACCTCTTAACGACACGCAGAAGCATACATAGACCGAGACAGACACAAGCAGATCCCTTAGCGACTGACGCAAACCTGTCAGACAGATACAGACACAGGCAGAGCTCTTAACGACTGAATGAGCGGTTGTGTTGAGGACGGCGAGATTTATGCGGCTCTAAAAAGTGTCGGATTGTGCGTACTTCTATTCCTAGTTCCTTGTAAGTAGGCCAACGGATGGGCACGAGACGCCCTTTGGTAATGGGTGTAACCTTCGATCTGCATAGGGCGGGCGCGGACTTTGGCTGCGGTTTTGATGTATACGTCGTGTGTTCTGAATATCTACCTCTGCCAGTGTGTGGATGTCTATATGTGTCTCTCTATCTGAGAGTGAGTGACTGTCTGTGTGTGTGTGTGTGTGTGTGTTGTGTGCGTGTGTGTGCGTGTGCGTGTGCGTGCGTGTGCGTGTGTGCGTGTGTATGTGTCTGTGCGTGGGTGTGTGCGTGTGTGCGTGTGTGTGTGTGTGTGTGTGTGTGTGTGTGTGTGTGTGTGTGTGTGTGTGTGTGTGTGTGTGTGTGTGGTGTGAGAGGTGTGTGATGTGTGAGAGAGAGAGAGAGAGAGAGAGAGAGAGAGAGAGAGAGAGAGAGAGAGAGAGAGAGAGAGATAGAGAGAGAGATACAGAGATACAAATGCAAAGATACAGAGAGAAAGAGAAACAGAGACAGAGACAGAAAAGAGACTAACAGAGAGAAAGTGAGGGGGAGAGACAGAGACACAGACGAAGACAGAAAGACAAAGAAGAAGAGAAAGATAAGTATAGAAAAAGAAAGAAAGGAGAGAAAGATAAGCAGAGAAAAAGAAAGAAAGGAGAGGAACAGATATAGACGTAAATCATGGCTTTTCTTGTTATTTATAGTTGCATTCCTGTGCTTTATATAATCAGTTTAATGTATATGAAATTATTTGTACCTTTGAAGATGTTTATATTTTATATTTATTTGTATTTTTAATGATATTTTTCATATTTATATTTTTGTTTCTGGTCCTTTTATTTCTTCTTATTTGTTTGCTTTCGTGTCCTCGTTTCTTTAGTTATGTATTTGTCTTGGCAGTATTTACATTATTTTCTGATTTATTATTATTATTTTTAGGAATTTTGGACTTTTTACAGGTTTTCCAATTTTATAATTTCACCTTTTCTTGACGAATGTGATTTGATTTTTCCTGTTTTTATTTTCCCTTTCCTTTATTACTGTTCTATTTTCTCCTGATCTTGATTATACGCCTTTTCCGTTTTTTTAATCAATCTTCTGTTTCTCTTATTATCACATTCTTGATTCCCTGCAGTTTTGTCGCGTTCATTATGATTCGTATTTTTTGGTCCTGATTGCTTTTTGTTATATGTAATTACTCATGTTTCTGTCCTTAATTATATGGTTTTTCCTCACCTTCGATTACTTATTTTCCGCCCCATGTGCTTTTTTCCAAATTAATTAGTTATTTTTTCTTAATTACTTATTTATTTGTCTTTGATTACTCATTTGAAGAATTCAAATGCTTAACAAAGTCTGAAAAGAAGGAAAAATGAAAAACGAAGGGAAGAGCAGGAAAACACACGATTATGTTTTTTTTTCTTTTTCTTTCTTCTTTTGTTTATGGATTGCATACTCATACTATTTTCTCACCCTTGCTTACATATATTTTCCCATCCTATATTGCTTACATTGTCTCGTTCTTCGTTACCCTTTTTATTCCTATCCTTCATTCCTTTTTTTCCCATATTTTTCCTGTCCTTAATTACTCCTGCTTTTCACTCTTGATTACTTTTTACCTGTCTTTGATTACTAATTTTGCTTCATAATTACTCATTTTTACAAGTTTATAATTGCCATTTTCTTTCCTGTCCTTCGTCTTTTATCCTGCCCTTTACTTTCTTTCACTATTATTGATTTCGTGCACACTCTTTCTTAGGCCTATGTTTTGAAACGTTCGCTAGGTGTGTGATTTTTCGCGAATGTTACTTTCGTGCGTTATTTTCCCTCTTTGTCTTTGTATTTTTACTATTGTCATGGTGATGATAATGATTATCCTCCTCCTCCTCCTCATTATTATTATTATTGACATTGATAATGATACTAATAATGATAATAATAATAATAATAATAATATTATTATTATTTATTTCCCTCCTCCTCCCGTCCTCCTTCCTCATTATTCATCATATCACCATCACTCATCACCATCACCTCATCACTCCATCATCATCAGATCATCATCATATCATCTATTCATCATTCATCATCGTCATCATCATTCATCATCCATCTTCATCATTCATTGTCCGTCAAGATGCAGTCCGCCCTTAGTCTTTCAATAAAGTAAAAAAGATGTTAAACTGGATTGGAGTGAGAAGATAAAACAAACATTTTAATATACCAATATATTCTATATCGAATACGGTTTATTATGTAATATTTAGAAAAAAGAATAATATAATATAGTACACTACTTCAAATATATATAAGTACCTGACCTCGCAGCTCTCTCCATTTAAGCTGTTCGAGAGGTATAATATAGATAGGTAATATATATACTTCTTTGATTGAACTGTTTTGATCTACTCATTTTACGATTAAAAGTAGAGCTCATGTGAGTTCATTGAGCGGTGACGAGGAGTCCAAAGCAATCTACTCTTTTTACTCTGGATTACCTATATGATATATATATATAGTCAGTTGAGGGACAACTCTCTGACTCCGGAGAGTTCTCGTCTTTTCTCAACGGACCGCCGGATACAGACACAACAATGGGACAAAAGGACAGCCGGGCATAGCGCCGGGGTCATTTATTAGGCGGCTCGGAGGTCGCGGCGCGGCCGCCGCGGGCAGGGCGCGGGAACAGCCACCCGCGCAGGGGAGCCGGGTGGAAGCCGCGCCCGCTCCGAGGGGGCCAACCGACTTGATGAAAAGGCGGGAGCGTTTATTAAGAGTCCGCCAAAGGCGCGGTTTCACGGAGCCGTTTTCACATTATTCTTCCAACTCGTCGTGCTACAAGATGCAATCGTCGCTGTTTCCCTGTTCCCACCCCTTTCCCCCCCTTGGATCCTGGAACTGAATTCTTAATAATGTGGATCCCGCCGGCGTGCAGCTGTGCCCAGCCGCTGGGCGTGCAGTGCGGGGTCGTGCGGGTTGGAGATACACCTCACGAAGACAGCCAGAATCAGTTATTAGAGCGATGTGAGAGTCGATATTTGGTTGCACATTGTCGGGAATAGCTTTGTGGCGGCTCGGTCGTTTGTTTTCCATCTTTTGGCAGCTGGACAACAATTGGAATCTTCCTCTACATCCGTTCCTTTGTGAACAATCAGAGTGCCATTAAATTCCGACGACGGTGAAACAAATAGAATGGCCAGTATTCAGTATCGCTCATTTGAACCAGTAATAGTTTGATACAGATAGTTAACGTCAGAGTGTGAAGTCCCTTCGGAGCCTTGTGCGTTTTTGCGTAGGACGGCAGGGTGATAATGGTCAGTGTGTGACATCTCACAGTAGGAGGGGTGCAAGCGGTAGTGTCTCATCTGTTACAACGCATTAACCAGCTCTCGCCTCTTTTCTGTTGCGTGGAATCCATCCCTATGGCTCGATGCCTAGAGCGGATACGACGGTAATGCTGGTTAAGTTGTGGAATTCATCTATTCACTAAGTGACTATCTGAGGTAGATGGTTATGGTTTCTCGTGTGTTGCATCGTCTTATTATTCACTGGTTGCTATCCAATCTTATTCCCGTACTGGTTAGCGTATACGATAGTTTTCATATCATCTGTCATTGATTTGATTATTATTACTTATGCATGATTATTGCCGATTAAATTCATATTGACTTATTTATAATTATTATGAAACCAAGCGTTATAGTGTTGGTTATTGTGCAAGAGTGTGATCCTATTCTTGCTATTGTCATGTGGCTTAGTTCGTATTGGGCTATCTATTGTTATTGTTATTGTTATTGTTATTATAATTATCATTATTAACATCATCATTATTGTTATTATTATTGTTATTATTATTATAGGTGTTATTATCGTTATTATCATTATTATTCATATTATTATTATTGTTATTATTGTTATTATTATTAATATTGTTATTATTACTATTATTGATATTGCTATTATTATTATTATCATTGTTATTATTATAATTATTATTTTGTTCATTATGTTTATTATTCAGGTAATGTTTGTATGCGTGTGCGTGTGCGTGTGTGTAATGGGGACAGTGAATCATGGAGGCAGTGAGAGCATTCATCCACTCTTTTTCGCATATCCATGAAAGGGCCGTTTTAGCCTGCATGCGCAGACAGCCACCGGTTGCATATCTGCATCGCAGGTATGCAGCCCCCGATCCCGAATCACGAACACGCAAGGTGCCGCATGCATGACATGCCTTTCAAGAATCTAGGTCATTACAGGCCTAGACGCGAATTTGGCGTTTATTCGCCCTTTTGAGGCTGCAAAAGATTTAGGGTCATCGGTTCCTTTTTACCCTTGCTTTTGAATTCATCTCTCTTGCGTTGATTTAATCTTGGGAATCTGTTTCATATTCCATGCATTTTTTCTCGTTCATTTTGTCATTTATTGGCTGGTATTATTATTTATTGGCTGGTATTAATAATACGTTTTATGCATAATTTTGCTTCCGTTGCATCCATTTGTTTAGCTTTCTGGGGAAAAATGTTTTGTCCTTTATTAATCAATTTTGGATACACATATTATTTCCAGAGTTTTGGATGCCTGAGGTGTTATTTATATAATTAAACGTATTATAGTTATGAAAATACGCATTTACATAACAAATCAACTGAATTTGAATACGTAATTACATAGTTAAAACCCTATGCTACAATAATACAGCTTTGACCCACATCCTCCCTCCCACACACCACCGATTTAACGAAGAGGAAAATGATAAGGGTATTTTCGACCGGCAATTATTTCGTTATTATGTCGCTCGAACTCGGAGATCACGCGCCGCCGATTCTCACGTGAGCCGTCGGCGGCGCAGACCCGGAAACGAGAGCGCGGCGAGGGATCCGCGCCGAAAAAAGGAAGCGTGAGAAGGGGGCTCGGAGGCGACCCCTGGGGAGCACGGAGGAGCCGCGGGGGAGCCTCGCCATTTGAGCTGGAGGAAGGTGTTCTCTGTAGGTAGGCGCGCACGCACGTATATGTATGTATATAAATGTACACAATTATGTATATAGCCTACTTGTCTGTCCAATCAATTCTTTTCTCCATCTATCTATCTATCTGTCTATCTATCTATCTATCTATCTATCTATCTATCTATCTATCTTTCTATCCATTTATCGATCTATCTATATTATCTATCTTATCTAATCTTATCGATCTATCTATATTATCTATCTTATTTTTCTATCTGTCTATCTACCTACCTACCTACCCACCTATGTGTGTGTGTGTGTGTGTGTGTGTGTGTGTGTGTGTTGTGTGGTGTGTGTGTGTGTGTGGGGTGTGTGGTGTGTGTGTGGTGGTGTGTGTGTGTGTGTGTGTGTGTGTGTGTGTGTGTGTGTGTTGTTGTGTGTATATAAATACATACGTGTGTGTGGTGTGTGCGTGTATATCGTATATATATATATATATATACTTATATATATATAGGTCAGGGTGACTAGGGTTCCTTGGACGAGAAACCAGGGGAACTGACAAGAGGGGACGCGGCCAAGCCCAGGGCCGTGAGGCCAGCAATATATATATTATAGCTATACTTTATAGTATTATGATATAATATATGTACTATAATATAGTAGGTATATATAGTAATGGTAACGAGGGTATATATAGTATACTGTTTATATATATATAGGATACTTAGTATATGATAAGGGTTAACTAGGTCTCGTACGTATCTCACGATGAATGTGTATATCCCATAAGGTTTACATGGAGTGCGGGCAAATATACCTGACATTATTCATACTATACATTATCCATATATGGTTATAATCAATCAATCAAAAATAAATAGACTTATTTCTATTTCAATACTAGCGTTACGTATTTAATAATTTAGATTATGTTATTAGCCCTCATCTATTCTGTATGGTAGTTCTTTTTCCTTATAGTGGCGCGCCGTCGTTCGTGCTGTGTGTGTGCCTCGCCGCACTATCACCTAATTTATATGTGTTCGTGCTCGTTTCCTCCTCCTTATTTCCCTTCCCCCCGTACTCTCAGTTGAATGCAGTGTATAATGCATAGATGTTTTTTTATTTACAGACATATATATAAATCTACATTATACTCTATATATCCAATATTTTCAACTTCACGCTAATTTTCTCTATAGGCTATACTTATAGGTATATATTTATATAATATATCTTTTATATTGTGTGTGCCGTTGGGGTTATGGTGATGACTAGCTATATGCGCTTCCTCTGGGTAGTAATGGTTCGGAATATGTCACTATTACGGTTCCCCCCCCCCCCCCCTCCAAGGCTGTCTCCGCGCGTTGGGGTGCTCAACTGATGGCTATACAGACATATAATATTATATAAATCATATTAATAACCTCTTTCTTTATACTATGTGATATCTAAGTATTCATATATGTTGTTCCTGTATTACATACACACACACACACATCAACCCACACATCACATACTACTCATTTACATTGTATAGTAGTACTCATTATTATATATATATATATATGTGTGATATATGTATGTATATATGTAATATATATAGTATATATATGTTTATATGTCATATTTTATATTATGTATATATGTATTGTGTATTAATGTGTATATGTGTATATCACGCTATATATCTGTATATTAATGTTATATATTATTAGCTATACTAGTTACTAATTTGGTTTACTACTATACCCGTATATTATTTCAGACCACCACTACATACGCAACCCCCTCCACCGCCCCATGATTCTCTTCTTCCTTCGTATTATATTTCTACTTATTGAGTAATATACTCTTTTTCCTTCATTTGTTTGTCATTCCTTCCCCCCTCTTCTTTCCCTCCCCCTTCCGCCGCCCTTTATTTTTCCCCCCCCCCCCCCCCACCCCCCCCTTCCCAGCCCCGCGGGAAGCCGTTGCAAACGGACGCCCTCCTGGGTTGCCTGCTGTGACTGACTGGCAACACAGTTCTCTCGTCGGCGGAGTTTGCTGCATGCGTTTGATCTCTTAATAAGAACGTGGTTTATGGTGTATGGAATATCGAAAGAAAAAAACGGTTGAGTGGTGTACGTGTTGTGTGATGTTTGTATGTTGGTGGTTGGTTGTTGGGGAATCTGCTGCCCTTCTTCGTGTACTTTCTGGGGCGTCTTCTCTCTCTCTCCTCTCTCTCGTCTCTCTCTCTCTTCTCTTTGTTGTGCTCTCTCTTTCTTCTTTCTCTCCTCTCTTCCTCTCTCCTCTCTCTCTTTCTGTCTCTTCGTCCTCTCTTGCTTCTCTTTGGGTGTGCCTGCTCTCTTTAAAAACCTCTTTCCCTCTTTTTCCCTCTTTTCCCCCCTTTTGGTTGTCCCCCGTTGGTGTGCCTCGCCCTTTTCGCTCCCCTTTTCCCCTTTCCCTCTTCTTTCCCTTGTCGTCAGTTTCATTTCTTCTTTCTCTTTCTTTTATTTTTCTCTTCTCCTTCTCCAGCGGTTGCTTTGGGGGGCATTGCCTCCACGTTTGCGAGTGGTGGTGTGTTGTCGTGTGTGTAGAATTTTAATGTCGGAGGGCGTTTTTCTTTAATGGCTGTGTTATAGTTATATATATATATAATTATATTTTTACTTATTATATATTATAATTAGGATTTATAATATTATTATATCTATGTTGATTTAGCCTATAATTATATGCTAAATATATGTATATTTATATAGTAGTATTGTATGTTAGTATATAGTGATATTATACAGGTACATATTATATAATAGTGTACTGTATGTTACGATAGTTATATTTATATATATTTGTAATCGTTTTATAATTGGGTTATCCTATAATAGTATATATATATAAATCGATATACTCGTGGTGGTCTATCTGTGGTTGTTGTTATTGTCCGTAGTTGTGCGAAGTTCAGCTGTAGGCATATGTATTATAAACTTGTCCTCTAAAAGGTGTTGTGGTAGTATACCTTTTCTATGTCTCAATACTTGCCGCTTGCAAAATAGGTGCTCAATAGACGCTGTGCGATGAATGGCCAGACCGGCAAATGCCAGATCGGCGCTCGCAGGCTTTGGCGGCACAAAGCTGCCTCAACCGCCTCCCATGTGTTTCCTCCCAGATTCGGCATTCCCGGGTTTTTCCTTTTCATTTTCCGCTGTTATTTTCCTTATATTACGTTTGTTACTCTATTGGTTTTCGTTTACTTTTTTTCAATCAGCGGCTTGCGTATTTGCAGAACTTATCCACTCCGGCGCTTCACTGCCACTCGGGTGATCTCGGCTGCCCTTGGAAAAGGGGGTTTCGCGACGCCAGTGCGTATGGTGGCGCAGCAAGTGCGTTATACTCTTTTAGGTGGACCAGGCCGACACCGTGAGTCATGAAAGGAAACAAAAGCAGCGAGATCCCGAACAATCCTCCTTTTGTGCCTCTCGAAGATGAGTCAGTCTCCCTTATTAATAGATTGCTCACGGCGTAGCGTCAGTCAGTCGAATTATACGCATAGTATTCTGAAACCCTTTTTTGTCGCAGCGTGGCCGTAAAAAAAACAAATAAGCTGAAGCTCGTGGTCCTCTTTGATACGCTGCAGAGAGGGCCGGATCGGGGTCATTGGTAGGCTGACCCAGTTTCTCTTCTAGTCAGGAAGTGCACTGTTTGTGGAGCTTTTATTTCCCGGTCACTGAACCTCATCTTGATTAAGAGATTTCCACCTCTTCTTTAGGTTTCAAGAGACGAAACAAGGGAGCCCTTTTTACCTCCTTTCTCTTTTATGGAGAGTCTTGAGTCTTTACGACGCTTTTTCCCCTCTTCAAGAAGCGTCTAGGAGGCCCTCTGGCAGCGGGACAGAGGCTGCCATGCACGCGAAGGGTTAAAATAAGTCCCTGCCAAAATGTCATGTGTTGGAGCAGCGGGGTTGACGAACTTGGCGAAAGTGAGAGGAAGAAGCGAGTAAACGTAAAAGTGGTGACAGGTGCGCGATAAGCCATTTTTCGTTGCAATTAATCTTGCACTTTGGCGTGTGTTATCGTGTGAGGGAAATTGTTCTCCGGAGATTGCCTTTTGCAGACGAGGTGAATGCTTCGCGGAGGCAGCGGCGGCAGCGCGGCGAAACGCAGAAAATGCGGCATTGCTGTAGAAAAGTGGCACCTCGAGTACAGGTGTGGGAACAGCTTTCACTAGCACATCTGCCGTGTCACTAGCCTGCGTGGCAGTCGCGCACCTGTTGCGGCATTTATTCCCGGGTTTTGTTGTGGACTTTATTGCTTCGCAGCTCGGTTTCTCGAGGCAATTAAGCGCATTAGAGCTTAGAGGCTTAGATCATTTGCACTGTCTGTCCGCGAAATTACGTCAGGTTGCCAAGACAATCTAGTATTTGGCTCGCATTACTTTCGGGCGCAAAGTAAACACAAAAGGCATCTGTTAGGCGCACATGGGCGCATGCGACAAGTCCTTCCCTATACTTCGAGGAACTTGTGACTCACCTGCTGTTGCGGTTCACCTGCGGCCCTTGTGTTATATCAGAGGCTGTGTTACTGAACTTGTTCTCGGCCTTACGCCTGCACGGGATGAATGCCTCGCATAAAGCGCACATTGCGAGGTTTACTAGAATAGATCTACTTTCACATTATATGTGTGTAAATTCATATATGTAATATATATATATAATAATATATATATATATATGTATAATAAAAATAAATAAATATAAATAATATAATAAATAATATATAAAAATAAATAATAATAAATAAATAAAATAAATAAATAAATAAATAAATATAAATTAAATATAATACAACTGCAATGTATTACTAATTGTTTACCCATATAAACATCACTCATATATAATAAATTATCAATACATATATAATAAAAAATACGATATTTAATATATATACACCTCAATACCACCGCTCGCATCAGTACAACCTCAGGCTCACGGCATGCATTTCCCTAGGTATATATGATATTGTAATAGTTCCCCTGCATTATCTTATGTAGGTATATTAGTAATAGAGATAACGAATAGACTAGGTCAATTATGGGGATATACGCATACCTCAATGGTATATAGTATGTATATACTATATATAGAGAAGGTAGCACTATACTGTAGGGAATAAAGAGAAGGCATATAGTATAAGTCTTATGAATACTGATATATACCAATGGTGATATGTATACTAGTACGCATATATATATATTATAGGTATATATAATCATTGGTATATTATACATAATATATTATATATATTATTGGGTGATAGTTCTCTTTATACACTACATACATACATATCATACAGTGTATATAGTATCTCCCTTTATTTATTAGTACATATCTACTACTCTAGTAATTTGAGCTACGGCGTATCAGTATAATGTGTGTAGGCGGGGGCTTCCTGAAGGGAGCTTTTTTCCAAGTAGTGTGGTGGTGGTTGTTGTGTGTGTGTGCTGTGTGGATGTGTTGTGTGTGTGTGTGTGTGTGGTGTGTGTGTGTGTGTGTATGTGTGTGATGAGGTGGTGGGTATGTGTGGTGTGTGTGTGTGTGGTGTGTGTGTGTGGGCTACCACGGACAACACACACACAGCGACACACCACTGACAAACAGGTGTATGAGTAGGATAAGAGAGGTGGGCGCTAGCTTCTTCCTCGCCTAGTATATCATATTGGGCATTATTACTTGTATAATAATAGCTAGACTTATCTAATTAATATTACACACAGCACTACTTCATATCCCTATTAAAAATATTAATAACATACCTAATACAATTACTACAATTAGTTCATGATACATATTATGTTGCGCATACCGTGACCATGCATACGGTGACGTACATTACATACAGTACATACATACATAGCGATACATTTATTCATTCATAGCACGCATACAGTACATTACAGATACATAACCTTTGCGTACAAACATACATTTTCAATACAATACATAGAATACTTACGTATGTATACTAATAGCGATGCATAAATGATGGTTACAACACCCACAAACATCATTGTCGGCTGATGTTAGGTATGTATTCGCGAGTTTATATTCATCCTAAAACATATCGGGGATGTTGTGCATTCGTTATTTTTCTCTGTGGACGTAGGCATTGTCGTGTTCATGTATGAGCGCATGCGTTTGTATGTAGTTAGTTTAGTTGTATTAGTTTCCGAAACATCATATAGACACATTTGCGAGGGATTTGGTCTCGTTCGTCACTCAGCCGCTGCACCGAGGACTCTCTCGGCGTCCTGATAAGTCCCCTTCTCACTTCTTCTGATTCTCTTCTTGAGTGACCGTTGAATGACCCCTATTGGATCGCCGTTTCCTTATCTTTCCTTATCAGCCGAGACTCTCTCGGCAGACAGACGCACGTGGGGATAAGTTGTGGGAACCTTTTCAGAAACAGCCGAGAATCCATGTACCTGCTATCTCATCATGCATACTTTTTAACCTGCTTCCTCGTCGGCTTACAACTTCATACTAGGCTTTGACGGCAGAGGAGAACACTAGTAAGCGAATCATGAATATTCTAGAAATTTTCCGAACGTCCTGAAATTCAGTTCAGCAGACATTTTTTGTTTTATCTTTATTTACATAATTCTAAGAACAATGGCCTTTGCCTCTTATTGTTGTCTCACGCGTGCCTCCGCTTTTGCTCTTCCTAGAATTAAGTCGCGTGCAGAGTAGCAGGGATTCTATTTTCTTCATCTGTCTCTATGAATGACCTTATCATCGCACATGTTGCTTTGACCGAGCGAGCATTCGAGGTTGCCGCGAGGTTGGTGACCTTTGCTGGGAAACGACTGATGCCGGCACTAATGGCTGCTTGATTTTTGCTTTTATTTATAAATGATTTATCTCTGGTTATATATCCATGTATGTCCAATGCTCGGAATGCATAAATAGTCAAGTTAATATTAGAAATTGTAGTTCTTTGTCAAGTCACATCGCTGCAACAAATTATTTTTTCTCTCTTTCGCTTCGTATCTCTTCTCCTACCTTCCAAATTTTCCACGGGAGTCTCAGCCTGAACCCAACCTCTGCCGAGCGCAGAGGGGAGAGAGTCCCGCCGTTTCGGCCGCGGCGTAGATCGGAGGAGGCGAGAGGAGGGATCTGGGCCAGCGAAGCGTGGGTGTTACCTTGTGCAAGGGCACGGAGGAGGCGCGGGGAGGATGATCTCCGTGGCACCGAATGCTTGCTAGCTCACGGGGCGCGTCTTTTGAGGTCAGTGTGTACGGCCTGGTGGGTTTCTTGAGGGCTGAGTGACAGCGGGGGCAGCGTGGAGGATTTGCCGCTGGGGGGCAGGCCAGGGGGATCATGTATCTTCCGTGGTGGCGCGAACCGATGCTTCTTGGCCTGTTTGCGTGCAGCGCGATTGTGTCCCGCCTCCTTCCTCGACCTTGTCTCCCACTCTTGTGTCGGTCGTGCTCTCTCTCGTTCGTCCTCGTGTCGTCTCTCTGTCTCTGTCGTCTCTCACTCTCCCTCTGGAGCCTCATCGCTGTCTCTCATATCTTCTTGCGCTTCACTTCTCTCTGCATCTCTTCTCTCTGCCTGGTCTGCCTCTTATCTCCCATACACGTGTCCCTACTGCTTTTCTTTGGTTTTTTGCTCGATACGTGGTTAGACACTAGTGTATATAAGTGATCTACTCCTTCTTCTACTCGACATATTCCTCTCTCTTAATTCTATCTCTCTACTATTCGTCTCGCTCTCAACTCTACTCTATTTCTTTCTCTGCTTATCTCGTACTGCTCGTTCTTCCGATTGACTTCTTCAACTTGCCTCACTATGTTACTACTCATCTACTGTTCTGGTGGCCTTTTCATCCTTTTCCCTACTCATCTTCTCTTCTCCTCTCTCTCTTCCTTCTTCTCTCCTCCTCTCTCCTCTCTTCTCTGCTTTGCTTCTCCTTCTCTCACTCCTCTCTCTCCTTCCTCTTCTCCTCCCTCTCTTCTTTCTCTCCTTCTCTTAGTGTTCTCACTCTCTCTTCTTCCTCTTCTCTCTCCATCTCCTATTCGTGCCTCTCTCATATCCCACAAGCAATCTCATATACACCGAACACATACCGCAACCACCAACACCTACACAACCCCCAAACAAAATACAATTGTTTACTCCACTACATTCACGCGCTATATCTCTATAGTATTCCACACACTCTCTCTCATTGTTTCTCTCTCTCTCTCTCTTCTCCCGGCTTCATCGCTTCCAGTCCGCCTTTTTCGCTGACTGCGGACCGGGAGGATAGTGCCAGTGATGCTTGTGTGGAGAGATAAGCGTGCCGTCGGTTATC
>NW_020872808.1:157324-165072 GCF_003789085.1 Penaeus vannamei | reverse complement strand
AGAAACGTCCTTCGTTGGTCGGGTAAAAACGCAAGCGATGTAGGCCTACATGCCGTCCTTGCTGTATGTGCCAAAGGTCCTCGTTGTGAGTCTTTTGTTTTGGCTGCGACTGAGAGAGTGAGAGGGATGGGGATGGGGGGAGAGGGGAACGGGAGAGAGAGAGAGAGAGAGAGAGGGAGCGGGGAAGAGTGGGAAGGAAAATGGGGGGGGGAGGGAGAAAGGAGAGGGAGAGTAAGAGGGATAGAGAGCTAAGGAGGGAGAGAGAGAAAGCGAAGGGGAGGGAGAGCGAGTTCTCCCTCCATACCTCCCCCCTCCTTCTCTCTCTCTCTCTCTCTCTCTCTCTCTCTCTCTCTCTCTCTCTCTCTCTCTCTCTCTCTCTCTCTCTCTCTCTCTCTCTCTCTCTCTCTCTCTCTCTCTCTCTCTCTCTGTCACTTTAAAGAAAAATACCCCACCCCTTCACATTCCCCTTCATAGCCCCCGCCTTCCTTCCTCCTCCAACGGTTCCTTTTCAACCGCAAAACTAAAAAAAGGAAAAGTAAGGGAAAACGCCACTTATTGTTTCCATGTACATTTCGTCACAGACTTCATATCTCTTTTCTGTAGAATCTACCCTCTCACCGCCTCCCCTCTCTCCACTCCACTTCCTTTCAGATTTCCCCTTTTCTCCCCTCTTTTCTTTTGCCCTTTCTCCTTTATTCGTGTTTTTCTCCTTTCCACTTATCCCATGAACTTGATTTCTCTGTCTCTTGTCTGCCTGTCTGTTTGTCTCAGTTTCTCCTGCTCTCTCTCTCTCTCTCTCTCTCTCTCTCTCTCTCTCTCTCTCTCTCTCTCTCTCTTCTCTCTCTCTCTCTCTCTCTCTCTCTCTTCTCTCTCTCTCTCTCTCTCTCTCTCTCTCTCTTCCCTCTCTCTCTCTCTCTCTTTCTCTCCATCCTCTCTCTCTCTTCTCTTCCTCTCCTCCCCCCTCCCCCCCCCTCCCTCCCCCCTCATCCATCTCTCCATTTCCTCCCTTCTTTCTCTGTTTCCCCTCTCTTCTTACGGTATATATCCGCCCATCTCCCTCTCGTTCCCATTTCTTCATAACCAGTTCCCTCTCCTCTCTCTCTCTCTCTTCTCTCCCCTCCCCCCTCCCTCCCTCCCCCTCCCCCCCCCTCCCTCCCTCCCTCCCTCCTCCCTCCCTCCCTCCTCTCTCCTCTCTCTCTTCTCTCTCTCTCTCTCTCTCTCTCTCTCTTCTCTCTCTCTCTCTCTCTCTCTCTCTCTCTCTCTCCCTCTCTCCTTTCTCTCCCAGCTCCCTCTCTTCTCTCCCATCAGGTTCTTGTTGTTGCCAGGAGTGAAAGTAGCGCTTTCGCCTGCCGTCGCGCCGGTCACCCTCGAGAAGCAGAATCGGCGTCCGGTCCCTCCTGCTGCGCTGAGGTCCCACTCCGGCTGGCGGGTCGGGAACGGGAGGAATGTTTGGCTTGGCTTGTTTTTTCATCTTTTCTGGCATACTTTCTTGGGTCTTGTTTTTTATATTAGTTTCATTTTTTTCCTGTTATCTTTGATTTTATTTCTCTATTTTTTAAAATTCTCGTTTACCTTGATTTTATTTTTCATGTTTGGTTATTTTTGTTTTCTTCCGTGTTTTATTATCTCTTCTTTTGTATAATTTTCTTATTGGCATATTTGTATTTTTATGATTATTTAAGTTTTATTTCCCTATTCACTCCCCCTGTCCCTCTTCCTCTCTTCCTCCTACCACCCTGGCTCCCTCAGTCCATTCCTCCCTAAAGTCTTCAGTCCCTCAGTCGCTCCCTTCCTACCAACTTCTCTTCCTCAGTCCCTGTCCCATCTCCTACCCTCCTTCCCTCCCTTCCCTTTTTTCTCATTCCCTCCCTCTTCTCACATTCCTTACTCTCTCAAACTTTGCCATCCTCACTCCCCCCTCGCTCTTCCCTCCTTCCATACCTCCCTCCCTTCCTTCCTTCCCTACCATCCCCCATACCTCCTCACTCGTCCCTCTCTCCCTTCCCTGTCGACGTTCCTTACTCCCTCACACTGTCATCCTCAGTCCCTCATCCCTTCCCTTCCTTTCTCTTCTCCCGGCCCTTACTCCCTCCCACACCGCATTCCTAACTCCCACCCTCCATCCTTCTATCCTCTCTTTATCACATCTACTACTTGTTTCAAAACCACTTCGCATAAAGCTACACCGCATGATCTCATGGCCAAGGCACGCCTCTTAGCTAACACAGTCAGTCTCGTAACATCTTCAGGAAACGAAAAAAACGAAAAAAAATATGTGGCATTTCGGCGAAGAGAGGCAATGAGTTTTTTTCTCCCATTCTCCTATTTGATTATTGATGGAGAGTAACCCGTTTTTTTTTTTCTTTAATGTCTTTGAATGTCTCGGGGTAATTCGGGTTAGACGCCGGAAATAATCGATCGTGTTTGCGTTTCCGATTGGTCGGTTTCGGAAAGGTCACGTGGTCGTGAAGTAAGGGAAATGCATTCTTTATGTAAGGTACGAGGAAGAGGGACAAAGGGGTAGGAGGAGGGGGTAGGAGGAGGGGTAGGAGGAGGGGTAGGAGGAGGGGTAGGAGGAGGGGGGAGGAGGAGGGGGTAGGAGGAGGGTAGGAGGAGGGGGGGAGGAGGAGGAGGAAGAAGGAAGAAGAAGAAGAGAAGAAGAAGAAGAAGAAGAAGAAGAAGAAGAAGAAGAGAAGAGAAGAAGAAGAAGAAGAAGAAGAATTATACGTGTTTATGTTAAAAATATTCATTAGAAACTAATAGAGATACCTTAATTAAGTATAATTAGCTAATTGAGATAAGGATGAAAAACTAGCTAGTTTGCATTCATTATCTTTAGGCTATTCCGTTTTTTATTTTTTTTATTTTTTTTTAGAAAAAGTTCAAAATACATAAAAGACCTCTAAGATATTGGATTTTTAGAATATGTTAGAAGTCATGATTTTATTATTCATTTTTTGTCTTTTGCAGGTAAGATTCATCGCTGGACACTATAATGAGTTAACTGTGAGTGTGAATTCTGTATCGAAGTATCTTTGAATTAACTTTAAAGGCATGCTTACACACTTATTCATACATACACAAACATATACTCAGAGACGTTGATGTACAAGTATACTTACATATACTTACATGCATGGTACATATATCTATGTCTGTCTTTTTATTTTCCTTCCTGTCTTATCTTACAGCTTATCAGAAAAATCGTCATATAACTCGAGAGACCTCTTATGTATGATTATTTTCACCGTTCTGAGGAATGGCATATTCCATTGTTTGGAAGCCAACAAAACACACGGAAGAAACACTAGTATTACTAGTCTGTTACTATCACACGCGCTTTCGTAATTTCCCCCACCCCCCCTAAATCAAACCAGCCAAGTAAAACAACTAAACGTCAAATTTCTGTATCAATTTTCTTCCGAAGTAAAATCAGTGTAGGTATTTTTTTACGAAGCCACGGCCTCTCAGATAATTTTTGGCCCTTTTCTTCATCTTCGTCTTTGCTTTTAAAAGGCGGGAGAACACGTGTTCCCGCCACGCTAAGGAGTATATCTGTCACTGTAAGTTTTCTGTAGTCGCTTGATATATATCGTTTTCTTCCTATTCCGTTTTCTGTAAGTGTTTTTGCTTGATCATGGGACTGTTACGGCTTTGGGCTGACTTCGCGCGCCCGTTGCGGTGTGAGGCTCGTTCGGTTTTCAGGTCGGGTGTTCGTTAATGGGGATTTTGGTGTTGTGGGGTTTGTTTATTATTAGTAAAGGATTGTTTTTTATGTTCTATTTTTTCTTACTTAAAAAAATATATATTATTATTATTTTCTTTTGGGGAGGGGGGGTGTAAGTGGATAGTGGTAGTGATATTGAAATGATGATAGTAATTACAGTAATAATGGTAATGGTAATAATGATGATTTTGACGATGATGAAAGTAATGATAATGATAATTAGAATAATTATAAAAAATATCAATAATAACCATATTAATGATAGTAAGGATAATGATGATGATAATGATAATGCTGATGGTGACGATAGTTTTAATAATGATCTTGATAATGATTATGATAATAATGATAATAATATTGATACTAATGATAATGATAGTGACAATAATGGTATCATCATTATTAGGGAGTGATAATAATAATGATGAAGATAATAATAATTATAGTAATATTATTAATGATAATAATCATAATGATGATAATAATAATGATAATGATAATGATAATGATAACGATGATATCAATAATAATAATAACAACAACAATAACAACAACAACAACAACAACAATAATGATAGTGATAATAATAATGATGATAATAGTGCTTATAATGATGATAATAGTGATAATAATAATGATGATGGTAATAATAGTAATAATAATAATAATGATAATGATCATAATAATGATAATAATGATAATGATCATAATAATGATAATAATGATAACAACAATATTAGTTATAGTGGTAATAATGATACTTATAATAGTAATAATGTTGATAATGATGATAATTATGATATTAATGATTATGTTAATGGTAGTAATGAAATTAATGATAGTAATGAAATTAATGATAATGATGATAGTAATGAAATTAATGATAATGATGATAGTAATGAATTAATGATAATGATGATAATAATGATAATATTAGTTATAATGATTACAATGATAATGATTGTATTAATGATAATAACAATATTGATTATGATTATGATAACAACGATAATAATGGAATAGTGATGATAGTAATGATATTGATTATTATGATGGTGATCATAATGGTAATCATCATCATCATCATCATCATATCATATCATATATCATATCATATCATAATCATAATTATAATCGTAATCATAATTATAATAATAAAGATGATAAATATAATGATACTGCTTTTACTACTACAACTAGCAACAAAAACATTTACTACTACTACTACTACTACTAGTAATGATAATAATAATAACGATAGATATGATGCTGATAGTAATACTAATGACAATTGTGTTATTTATACTAATAATCAGCATCAGCATCTGCATGATGATGATAATGAAGATGACAATTATTATGATTATGAACATCATTCATCATCATCACTACTATTGATATGATTATATTGATTGTCGCCATTAATTATTACGATCATGACTGAGACTCTCCGGTGCATGTCCGAACATTCGTAAACTAAAACCGTTGTTTTGCTAACAGCTCATTGCATTAGCAGTGTTGTTATCAGTCTCTTATCAGGCATGAATCAGCTTCTCAGTGAACCTTACTGACCCCCACCTTCCCTCCTCCGACCCTAACCCTCCTCTTACCCCTCCCCCCTCAATCTTATTATCTCTTGAATGTCTAATTCCCACCCACGTGACGTAACCCCCTCCTCCTCACGCTATCCATGAGTCATCCACGCATCCCCTTTCCTCATCCTTTTTTTATCAGCCCTGTTTCCCCTGCCCCATCTCCTACCCCCTTCCATCACCTATCCCCATGCCCCATCTTCCATGCTTCCTATCCCCCCACCTATCTACCCCACCCCATTCCCCTTCTATCCATACCGTGTCCCTCCCTATTGTCGCCAACCCCCTCGCTATATCGTATTTATAGCATGAATTCATCCACGGTTGTGATGTGCTCGCCCACTGTCTCTGCTTTGTGAAGCTTTGGTGGGGAAATGGGTGCGTTGCTCCTAAATGTTGTTTTGATGTTTCAAATGAATGAGAGGGAGGGAAAGAGAGAGGGGGATGTAAGCAGGCGAGAGAGAGAGAGAGAGAGTGGGAGAAAGAGGCAGAAGCAGATACGGAGAGAGAAGAAAAGAGAGAAAAAAGAACGAGAGATGAAAATGGAATAAAGTATCATTTGAAGCCTGCGTCATTCCTCTCCTGGGCTATTTTTCCGTCTATTTTTCACCTCGTAACATACCATAGAAATCTTATTGAAGCATGCAAGCGCTTTAATCGAAAACATATGAATGTTTTCTTGTTAAAGTGGAAATAATGCTTCGTGTTTCATATGGATTTATTTTGTTTTTCCATTGTTTCTGTGTATTATTATTGTTTTTATTTGGCAGTCTGTTTTTCCCTTTTGTTTTCCAGTAAAAGTCAGTTTCAGCTAAAGAGTTTTCTTTTCATATTTTTTCTCAATTTATTGATATTTTCGTTTAATTCTTTTGTTTCATTTTTATTTTTTTATCCCCTCTCCAGCTCTATATATTCCCCCTTCCCTCTCTCCCCGCACCCCCACCCAGTCCCACGCTTTCCCCCGCTCCCCCACTCCCACACCAGTCCCACGTTTTTCCCCGCTCCTCTACTCCTACCCTCACGCTCCCCCCTTCCCTCTCTCCCCGCTTCCCCACCCCCCCACCCCACCCCCATCCCTACGTAGCACCGCTCCCTCCGGACTACATGTATGTGATCTTCCCAACAACAAGTCACGTGGGGAGGCAGAACAGATGCTCCTCCTCCTGGACAACATGTGACAAGTGCTTATAGGGAGGCAGTTTTTTGGTTCCTGAGGGAGAGGGGAGGAGGAGAGAGGAAGAGGGAGAGCATGAGGGGAAAGGGGAAGGAAGGGGGGCGTGGAGATGGAGGAAAGGAAAATGAGTAGAGAGAGAGGTAAAGGAAGATATAGGAAAAAAAATCAAACAACAGCATTCACATGGTCTTCGTGTTCACGTTTTTAATAAGAAACGTTTTATTGCGGACATGTGATGTCTCAGTGAACAACAACAATGATAACAATAACAGCAGCAGTGGTAACGAGATGACACCCCATACAACAGCAGCGTCAGCAACAACAACAACATCAACAATAATATTAACACTGCCATCACCACCACCAACAAAACGATAAAATCAGCAACACCAACATGAACATCAGTACTGCCATCACCGTCAATACCAACAATGACAACAATAACAACAGCAACAACAACAACAACAACAAAACCACCAGCACCAACACCACCACTAACAACATTGACAACACCAATAGCAGTAACATTACCATCAGCATCGATTCTAGCACACTATAATCACCACCTTCAACAAAAACATAAACAGAGAGTAACATAAAAATCACAGCATCTCCAGCAAAATAACTGCATCTAAATAACAGTGATAATAAAAATGCACCACCACTACCACTCCGACCCACCCCCAGCCTCACATTACCCAAACTACCACCCCCACACCGCCGCTAGCAGCAGCACATCATCATACCACCACCACCACCACCACCACCACCACCACCACCACCACCACCACTACCACTACCACTACCACTACCATTACCAACCACGACAACGACAACGACAACAAAAAACAAAAACAAAAACAACAAAAGTAACAGCAAAACATCAGCATCCATCCGTGTTTGCGGCGGAGCGACCGCGGGCAGGTGCGAGGGGAAACGGGAAAGGTCGCCGGTGCACACGTGACTCGAGAGGGGGGAGAGGGTAAGGGGAGAGGGGGGGGGGGTCGTCCTCGTGCGGGAACGATTCTCACGTTGGCGGTGATGCTACTTTTATTCTATGTTTCTTCTCGTCTTCCCTTTTTCTGTTTTTGCCGCTTTTGCTTTTCCTTCTTTTATCCCACGTCACGATTGTTCGGTTATATTTTCCTACTTATGGTGTTTGTTTAGTTGCCTTCTTTGGGTCTTTCCTCTCTCTGTCTTTCCTTCTCTACCTTTTCCCTTTCTCCCTCTCTTTTCCCCCCATTTCTCTCTGTCC
>NW_020872808.1:151288-154724 GCF_003789085.1 Penaeus vannamei | reverse complement strand
TATATATATATATATATATATATACATACATACATATATATATATATATATATATATTATATATTATATATATATATATATATATATATATTATATATATATATATATATATATACACGCACAAACACACTCACACACATACGTAGGTACGATATATAAAGGGCAAGGTAGACCAAAAAAATAGGAAGAAAGAGGAAAATAGAAAGGGGAATAAGAGAGGAGATGAGAAAGGGAGACGAAGAAAGGGACGAGAGACCTGGAAGGAGAAAGATGGAGAGAAATGGATAAGGAAGTAGAGACAGATAGAGAGAGTAAGGTGAGAAAGGAACGGCAGGAGAGCGAATAGTGAGTGAAAAGGGAAGAGAGGAGGGAGAAGAGAGAAAGAGAGATGAAAAGGAGAGCGATGGTCAAGAAGCGGGGTTGGTGGTAGGTGCTCGGAGAGGGAAAGAAGAGGGGGAGGAGGAGGGATGAGGGAGGGGGGAAGAGGGAGGAGGGGGAAGAGGGAGGAGGGGGACGGGAGAAGGGGTGATTAACAAGAGACACCAAATGACCTTTCATTGATGACGTCTCGGGTGATCAGGGAGACAACTTCACTCGCTGGCCTCTTCGTTAGGGAGGGAGAGGGAGGAAATGTGGAGGGAGGAGGGAGAGAGGGAGGAAATGTGGAGGGATGGAGGGAGAGAGGGAGGGAGGAGGGAAAAAGGGAGGAGGGAAGGAGAGGGGGAAGGAGGAAAAGGGGGGGAGGGAGGAGGGAGGAAGGAAAAAAGGGAGGGAAAAGGAGGGAAGGAAGAAGGAAAAGGGGAGAAATGGAGGGAGGAGGAAGGATATGGGAGGGAGGGAGAGAGAAAGGGAAGGAGGAAGGAAAAGGAGGAGGGAGGGAGGAATTAAAAGGGGAAGGAACGGAAGGAGGGAGGAAAAGGGGAGGGAAAGGAAGAAGGAAAGGGAAGAGGGGGAGGGACTAAAGAAGGAAGGGGAAATAGAGAGAAGGAGGGAAGAGGCATGTGTGAGGGGAGAGGCAGGAGAGAGGAAAGGAGGGATGAGAGATAGAGGAAAGTGGAAGGGGATGAAATGTTGGAGGGAAGAAGAAAAGTGATTGAAAGTAGGAGGGAGGAAGGGCAGGAAGGAGAGAGAGAATGAGGAAAGGAGGGGAAAGGGGAGGATAGAGGAGGATGTAAATGGAAAGGGAAGTGGGAGTGAGTGAAGAAGGAAAGTGAGAAAGAAGGGACAGGGAACGAGGAAGGAGAGAGAGGGAGAGAGAAGGACGGCCGTAGGGAAAGGAGTAGGAAGAAAGGAAGGAAGGAAGGAAGAAGGAGGTAGAGAAAGGTGAGGATGGACTGACACCTGCGTTTCCCTATTAGCACCTCTTAGATAACCAAGCTTGTATATACACACATACATACATGTATACATATATGCATACATACATACTTATATATAGTGTATATATATATATATATATATATATATATATATATATATATTATATACATATATACATACATGTGTACATATATGCATAAATACATACTTATATATATATATATATATATTATATATATATATATATATATTATATATATAATATATATATATATATATATAATATATATATATATATATATATATATATATATATATATATATATATATATATATATATGCGTGTGTGTGTGTATGTACGCACGCACACACACACACACACACACACACACACACACACACACACACACACACACACACACACACACACACACACACACACACACACACACACACACATATATATATTATATATATATATATATATATATATATATATATAATATATATATATATATGCATGTGTGTGTGTATGTGTGTGTGTGTTACGTATATCTATCTATTATCTATGTATCTATCTATGTATCTATCTATATATATGTATGTATACCTGGGCGGAAAGGGCGCCCCCGCCGCACACACATGCTGACGACGCCCCTCCTCCTTTTCTAACTTTGCGACTCTCATTAGAAATCTCTGGATGTGTCCGGGGCTGACGCTGCTCCTGCTGACATTCAGTAAGGTCAGCCGTCCGCGGTCAGACCTCTTTGGTTTGTCTGATTCTCGTCTTGTTCCCCGTTTTGTCGTTCAGTTAAGGTCCTTATTTATTGTTGCTGTTGTTGTTGTTTTAACAATTTTATCATCGTTTATATTGTCATCATTATCATTATCGCCATCATTGTCATTAGTATCATGATTATTAGTATCATAATATTATCTTTATGTTTATTTTATCCTTATCTTGATTGTTATTATTATCTATATTATCATTATGATTATCATTTTTACTTTTATTATCATTATGATTATCATTTTTACTTTTATTATCATTATGATGATTATTATTTTCATCATTATATAATCGTTATCATTGCAGCTGTTATCACCATCATTATTTTCATTATCCTTATTATGATCATTATCACTGTTTTTATCAATTCTATTTCTGCTACCCTTAGTATTTTCATTATTATTACTACTGAGATTATTTCTAGGATTATGATTGTCATTTTTCTTACTGTTATTTTATTATCATAATTTCATTTCTTTATCTAATTCAACTATTTAACTGATATCACTGTTCATAATATATGATTGATATAACTGATAAAATAATTATATTTGTATTTATTTTTTTCACTTTTAGGAGCTGTTCTTACTGATCATTATTCTTTACATTGTTAATGTTATCATTATCATCTTCACTATATTTGCGTCGTTATTCGTCAGCCAAACGATGATTAGCATATCATCATTGTGTGTCCTACTTTTTCAGTCTCTCTGATGAATTCAAAATGAAATTCTGAAAGAAGGGACTGAACGCAATCGGTATCATTGAATTAGTACAAAGACTTTTTTTCTTACTTGATCCAAAGGTGACCGTTGAAAAGGTTATGGTGTAATACCAAAAAAGATAATCACCTGTCTGTTATATTGTTAATCTAATCGATCCTTATCAAAAGCAAACCTTGAAATACCCTTCAGCAGTTTCAGTCAATGTTGAGCGCTGTGATCTTATGCTTTGATATCGCTATATGATTCATAACCTATGTTCAAGCACTCTGTTGATGTACTCAGTCATGAGTGATAAGAATGTCCGTTTATCATTTCTTAGCTATCTCTTACTAGACTAGAAGGAGGAATGGGAGGGAGAAGGCGGAAGGGGGAGGGAGGAGAATGGAAGTTGTAAAAGGCAAGTTGAAGGGGAAGGCAGGGGGGGAGGGGGAAGAGGGTACGTAGAAGGAAAAGGGAGAGGGAGGGGAAGAAGGTACGTGGCAGGGGGCGGGGAGGGGTGTTAACTAGTCCCCATATGCGTGTGTTAAGGATAATTCAATGGGCGGCGTCGCTAGGCCTCTCCGCGTGGGCGCCGCCAGACGCTCTGCGCCCTAATCGCCCC
>NW_020872808.1:141288-146288 GCF_003789085.1 Penaeus vannamei | reverse complement strand
CGTGGCTGTTTGCCAGGATTTGTTGATAACCTGCAAGAATGCAAGTTCTCCTGCAGGCCTAGATGCGAAATGATGGGTGAGAGATTCCATCAGATCCCGGTGCTGACCCAGAACTGGATTTGTATGATTTTCTTAGTTCCCTAAGAGAGAACAAGGCATCTGCTTCATCAGCTTCGAGTGCCTTGTCTCTTATGAGAGCAAGTCTTTCTGGATTTAAGTTTTGTTGTTTTTCTCTCATCATTGGAGGCAGATTGTTGGTGCTGGTTCTGGCAGAGAACTCAAGCACCAATCTGTTAGCCTCTGATTGTGGGTCATGATGAGTGCATTTCGGGGCTTGGCGGCTTGTCGCTTGCCTGACCCGTTTCCACAACTCTGTAAGGCTGGTCTGGCACCCAAAAGACTGGCACCATTCCAGCCATTTTTCCTGCCTTACTCTGTTGGCAGTTTCCTTGGCATCCACAACAGCTTCCCTCAGCAGGGCCAGATTGTCGGGAGATCTTTGCCGTCGGAAGTTTTTTCTACACATATTAACCCTGTGGTTGACCTCTTTGATCTCGTCATTATAGTACCAGGCGTCTTTGTGAGTTCTGGACCATGGACGAGTTTTGGGAATGGTTTGTGAGGCTGCCTGGTTTATGGCCTGGATTAGCCTTGCCTCTAGCACATCCACATCTTCATTATTGTTATTGGGTTCATTGTCTTTCAGACATCGAGCCAAGCCTTCTTGGAAGGCAAACCAGTTGGCCTTGTCTGTTTTCCATTTGGAATGTGATGTGGTCTTTGGGCTGGACCTGCATCCATTAGTGTGGTGACTATGCCGTAGTGATCACTAGTAACTGTATCATCAACACACCATCGAATTCTCTCCACCATTGTTGCAGTGGCAAAGGTGAGGTCTAGGACCCCTCCCTTCACATGCGTTGGTTCTTTGGTGTTGAGAAGAGCGATCTCAGGAATGTCTCAAGCACTTCTGCTATGTGAATGCCTGCCGCGTTCGGCCTTTTGCGGGATTCAGCATGGCCATGTGTGCATTGAAGTCTCCCCCTATGATCACTCGGTCTTGTGCTGCAGTAGCACAGACCTGGTTTAGATCTAAGCTCTCACACAGTGGTTTCCTATAAATATTGTATTTTTATAGAGCCCCCAGGTAGCTGAATCTCAACAGCAAGAGATTCAACACCATCTCCACAGTGCGGCGGATTGGCTATTAAGGAGCACGGGATAGCTTCTTTTACCAGGGTCATCAGGCCTCTAGCACCATCCAGGTTTGGAGTGGTGAAGGCATGATATCCTGAGAAGCACACGGATCCCCTTGTTAGTGTCTCCTGGAGCATGACGACGTCAATGCTCCTTGCTCGCACAATGGACTGGAGAAATGAGTTCTTGCTTTTATAGCTACAGATATTCCACTGCAGTATGCTTAGATTGTGTGCCATGATGGTTACTCAGTGTCACTTGCTTCATCTTCCGATGCCCCAGTGCTGGTGGCATCAGATAGATACAGATCCTCATTGATTGAGGACTGTTACAACTTCCTCTAAGTCAGACACTCCGGTTAAGGCCTTACCAGGGGGTGTAGGGCCTAGGTTGGAAGTGTCACCTTGGGTCGGAGGACGAGACTTTGGCTGTAGAGACTCGGCCTGCTGCACAGTTTCAGCCTGTCCTGACAGACTAGCTGGGGTTTTATGTGATGTTTCTTTTGAAGCTAGCCTGTCATCCGAGGATTTGGGGAGGGGAGCGCTGCTCGTTATCGGTTTGGAGGCTTCTAGCTTCCTTCCCTTCAGAGCCGCCACAGTTTGGGTCATAGCCGTCATGGCGACCTGCACTGCTTTCTCCGCCTCCTCACTGGTCCTCCCCAAGGCTGTTGCTACTGCAGAAACTACAGCACTCAACAGGAGAGTCATATCTTTCTCGTCAAAGAAAAGATTATCATCTACTGGGGGGACCATTGCTGTGGACTTTGAACCTTTTTCCCTTTGGTTCTTTTTTGTGGTTTTGCCACTAGCAAGCTCGGGGAATTCCTCTCTGTTAGAGGTATCCAATTTTCTCTGTGGGGCGACTCCTTCCTCTTAGGAGGTCGGGGAGTCTTCTTTTTTATTTTGTTTTTTGTTTTGACCCCAGACATAGGTACCTGGGGGCGCAGGGACAAAGTCAGGACGTTTTTTGGCTAACTCCTGCTTTTTAATCACTGCCTGTTTCCTGACAGAGCAAGCCAGACTCCAGGCATGATGTTTTTTGGCACAGTTTGGACACTTGGCTGTTGTGTCCTTCTGGCCATCTTTGTGTGCCTTAATACACACTTCCGTTTCGTGTGCCTCGCTGCATACACCACATTTGGCTTTGGCCTTGCAGTTGGCCTGGTGATGCCCGAATTTTTGGCACGTGAAACACCTCAAGGGCTCTGGCACATATGTCCTGAGGTTGTATGAGCCCCAGTTACCCAGATCAAGGGTGGTGATTGGGGCTCCCTTGAGGATAACAAGGACTTGCCTGGTTGGAGACTTCCCTTTGGTCATGCGGGAAGCCTCCACCACTTGTGGTAGAGACGTGATCACCTCCACGTCGAACCCTAGTGGAAAGCCAAGTAGCACCATCTTGGATTTTTTCTCTTGAGTCATTGGTGAGATACACACCTTCCTCCCATCTTTAAGCACCTTGATTTCCTGCAGGAAGTTCATGGTGGCTTTGTCTTTGGGGGCAATGATCATGCCCTCATCTCTGGAGATTCGGATTGATAATCTCACATTTCTTTCCTTCTCCAATGCCCTTACCAGCTGGTATGCATTGTCGAAGTCTTCAGGTTTTTTTGGTACCTTAAACCGCGTTAGTCGACTTGGGGTGTGTTCTGCCTCTTCATCAGAGTCAGTCCCACCCTTCGTCGCTTCACGCCTCCCCTTTGCAGGGGTTTAAGGCCTTTGGAAGTGGGGGCAGCTGTTTTGGCTGGTACAGCTGGAGCCCCTTCTTGACTGAGGGAGTTCTGAAGGGAGTTCAGGCTTCCCTCAGTCTGGTGTGCAAGGACAGACTTTGGGTTGGTGTTTCTGTCTTGTCCTTGCTCGGTTCAGCAGGCCGGACACGTTCGGCCTGCTTTGGGTTTTCTTTCGCCCCCCTGCAGCCTTGAAAGGCTCCAGGGTGACTGCCATGGTCGGATTCATTTTGTGGTCATTAGAGAGTTGGAAAATGATTTGTCCCCTTTCGGGGGTTATCTTTATACCTCCTCTCTGGGTGAGGTCTGAAGAAGGGCCTCACAAAAAGCTCTGGTCCCTACACTCGACCCTTCAGCACCACAGGACAGGAGATCCCCCTGGGTGGGCTGAACTTGGAGTTTTGGTGTGGTAAACGCTCTGCACCCCAATCCTGCTACAAGGGGGGTGTGATCACGTCACCGCAGCCCAGGCGAATGTTGGAAATCAACGTTTCCCGCAGGCCCAGGCTGCACCAGGAAATCAGAAAGAGAGGGCAAGAGTAAGACACCGAAAAGACGCCCTTGGTGCGTGGCCACAAACTGTGTCCAGGACCAGAGGGTCCAGACCTGGTTTGAAACCTCGCTCTCCAAGGGAGCGGTAGTGGGGCACTTACTACAAGAGAAGGCCTGGCCAATTGTCGCGGCGAACCACGAGAAATTGGCGGAGCTCTCTGTGTAGTTTGTTGTCAAATAATATCGTAATCAAGCTCAAGTCTGGAGGCTTTAGCTCTGGAGGATCACGCCGAGTGACAATAATGCCTCGCCAATTGGGTGATCTCTCCCTGCACACCACAGGAGAGGTACATGAGGTACATAGAGGAGTATATATATACAATTACTGGGTGATCAGGTCACGTCAGTAATCAGGTGGGCGACGACCTTGTTTAGTTCATGGCTCCCTGTAGCGGTGTTGATGTTGTTAGTTGTATGAATGAACGCCGCTTCTACCATCTTCCTTTGTCGTGGGACCAGGCCTTGCTTTATGATGGAGGCCTGGGACCACTTCGGGAGGTGACCATCGGTGTCTGCGTGAACAACGAAGGCGCTTCTCGTGTCATGGCGTCGGAGAGCGCTGCGGTGTTGGCTGATTCGTTGTTCGTTCAGTCCTCGTGATGTCTCGCCTATGTATACCTTATCACAGCCCCCACAAGGTATGCTGTACACCTGGCTGAGGGGTCTGTTATGGTTTGACCTCTTTTCTTTCACGATGTCTCCGATCTTCTTGCCTGAAGACGTAGCTATCTTAAGAGTATGGCCCACCAGGGCCTACAGGTGCTCAGTCAATTCCGAGTGGGGGATGGTTATCCTCTGAGTTCTACTTTGTGTGTCCTCACCTCTCGGCCTGCTCATGATCTTCTCGGCCTTGCGTCGGAGGTGGGTGAGCATGGAGCGGGGATAGTAGAGGTGTTGGAAGGTGTTGCAGACGTGTTTCATCTCATCCTCCAAGAACTCAGGGCTGCATATTCTGAGGGCCCTGAGGAAGAAACCAATGACCACACCTTTGGTTCTCTTACTATGGGCAGAAAAATAGTGAATGAAATCATCTTTATTTGTGGGTTTTCTGTATACTGAAAATACCGGTCCATTAGGTCTCCTGTGGATCATGGTCTCCAGGAAAGGGAGTTGTTCATCCCTCCCTTCTTCTGTGGTGAACTGGATGGAGGGGTGCACTGCATTGAGTCTAGGGAGGAGATCAGGCAGGTTCGTCCTAGTTGGTACTACAGCGAGGATGTCGTCCACGTAGCGGAGCCAGACCACGTTCCTTCCCACGATGTTGCGGTAATGGTCGGCCTCGAGGGTTTCCATGAACAGCTGGGCAAGGACTGCTGAAAGTGGTGAACCCAACAAGTCCCTGGATCTGTTCGTACTCGCGTCCTCTGAATTCGAACGGGCCAAACTCCATGCAGAGTCGGATGAGTTCGATGTAGTCGTTTATCTGTAGTGGTAGTTCGTCCTGGTCCATTCTTCTCAATGCTCGTTGTGCAGCTTTGATGGCCCCGTCGATTGGCACGTTCGTAAACAGCGACTTGACATCGAA
>NW_020872808.1:133788-136288 GCF_003789085.1 Penaeus vannamei | reverse complement strand
CAACAATTTTGGTATCGTTGGATTCCTCTCACTCTGCAATCCAAATATGTAGGTTTCATTGCTCGGGAGCCCCCCCCCCCCAACCTCCACATTCTTGGCCCCGATAGCATGGGAGGGCATGGGAGGCACCAGCGAAATTGCATATTTATATCCCCATGTGTTAGTACGGTGACTGATTTTGTGTACAGTATTTACATTTTCCCCCAAAATTTCCCTGGTAGTTTCCCCGCCTCCTCTGCGATCGGGACCAAGAATGCGTGGGTTTGGAGGGTTTCCGCTAAGTAATTTCTGTATATTTGGACACTAGAGAGTGAGTGGAATCCAACGATACCAATTTCATCACGATCCATTATGCGGACGTATATATATATATATATATATATATATATATTATATAATATATATATATATATATATATATATATGTGTGTGTGTGTGTGTGTGTGTGTGTGTGTGTGTGTATATTATATGTATATATATATATATATATATATATATATATATATATATATATATAATATATATATATATGTGTGTGTGTGTGTGTGTGTGTGTGTGTGTGTGTGTGTGTGTGTGTGTGTGTGTGTGTGGGTTTGTAAGTTATCCTAAGTGAGTCTTTATTGATTAATTGTTATGGTTTGTAGATAAAGATTCTGGGGATTTAAATTGTTATTTTTTGTTGTGTCGCAAAGCGATGCTCTTTTGTTCTTGTCGTAAACTTTTGTTTTGGTTGGCGCGTCAGTTGTCTTCCGGTCCGCCACATGAGCGCTGAAAATGATTTCATCTCCTGGGTTCGAACGGCCACATGGCAGAATTTCAGTCTGGTCTGTCAAGTGTGCATTACAGATTTGTGAAACAATTGGTGTGTGAATTTTAGCGTCAGTATTACAGACCAGGATCATCATAAGGTTACTGTTTATCATTTCTCGAGAAGAATTGTTCATAAGTTGCTCCGATTTCTTTGAGCTTTTGCCTTTGCATTTTGTAAACAGTTAACTGTGATATTGTGTAACGAGGATGTTGTGATTCAGTCTACGTGAAGTTTGCTTCCGGGCCTTAGGCCAATGTTTAAGTGTGCTCCGTAAGTTATTTGATTGTTGATAACTGATCAATGGGCAAGATTGATGGATAATTCAATAATTTATCTTAATGCAGTCTATGCGGTTTTATTTGATTAAGTTGTCTTTGAAATGTTATTCTAATGATTGATTATCTTTTTCAAACGTATTCTGTATTATTTCTATGTGTTGTATTATTGCTTTAAAAATTTCATGTATATACAAATTTGTATTAGTGCTATTTAGCATATTTTGCTAAGCAACTGTTTTAACATCACTGATTTGAAGGTTGGATCGCTATGCTAGCAATTTATTAAAGGTGGACGCGACACAGCCTGTTATTACCCAGCAGTCTGACAACAGCCGTGCCAGGCGAAGGACAGGACTCGGAGCCTTCTAAACGGAACAGCCTGTCGGCACAGGAAATGAAGGAACCAGACCAAAGAAGGAAGCAGCGAAGAATTGCTGAAGGAAGATTCACCACTAGAGTAGGCGTGCTTAATGATCTTGTTCAACAAGAGGCCATTGAGTATCTTCATTGCGAGTTGTGGCTTATTTGAGAGAATAGAAAACATTAGTGATAAAATATTGGAACAGTCAAATGAAGATGCACAAAGTGAACATTTGTGTACAATGGTAATTTGCAAAAGTTAGTGATATTCAAGAGAAACAGAAAATGTACCGTGAGATAATAATTGTAACATTCTCATCATGAAAGTGGAGCCTCCTACATTTAATGGAGATATCCGTGAATTCCCCACATTTTTTAAGGATTATACAAGACCTGTAATATCTCGTCATGGTAAAGAAAGGCCATTCATACTTATGCAGGCACTTCAAGGGAAAGCTAGAGGTGGTTGGGAGGCTCTGGGATTTCGCCCAGATGAAAGAGAGAGACAACGGAAGACTCGGTTCCTCAGTAAAAATAGTAGATGCAATACTTAGAGAAATTACCTCTTTGAAGCCAGTGTCAGAATGTAATAAAGCGAAACTACTTCATGTGATGAGTGTAGTGGTACAAGCCTGGTTGGACTTGAGAGGAATCGGAAAGATAAAAGAAACAGCAAATCATCATAATTCAACCAAAGCTGAAAGTTTGCTTCCTGTTGACTAGATAAAGAAAGCATATTACTAATGATGATTAAGATTATATCACAGAATCTAAGCATTCTTTGACCAAGGGAGCAAATTAACAACGAGGACACATACAGCAGCTCCCAATCTAAGCGTGAAACGTACAGAAGTAAGCATGTCTAACAAAAATTGGAAATAATAATAATAATAAAAAAAGAAACAAGTATACAAGGTTCCTGTAAGGGATGAGTCAGGAAAATGGTGGTTAGTTGAGGTAGTTGGATTTGATAAGATAAATTCAGAGGTAAACAAAGTGGATAGGACTAATATTGTCAACTGAAAGTTCATTCTGGGGAGACAGACAGACC
>NW_020872808.1:123788-131288 GCF_003789085.1 Penaeus vannamei | reverse complement strand
TGCTCTAACAACAGTCACATTTAGTGACAACGTGTTGAGCAGTTGATTCTCATGTTGATGACTATTAACAAGCATTGATAATTATGCAGAAGTTAGCACAATGACCCAAGAAGTGGATAACTCTACCAAAGGTAGATTTAGAATAGAGGAATGGATCCTATCGGGCAGGAAGGAGATTTCTGATTTCCATCCAAGCACTGTAGACACGGATGATGATTAAGTGTGAAGAATGAGACAGATCTGATTTTTTTTCTTTAAAGTGCATTTGAACTTTTCAAAAAGTTAAACACGGATATTTTGAAGCAAATCTTACAAAGGATAAAATTAAGTGAAATTGTCAAATAAATTAACAAAGAAAATGATACTTAATCAAGTAGCTAGCACATATGATCCAGTGGGATGACTCCTTTTAAACTCATGAGAATAAGTTTTGGACAGAGACACCTACAACGAGAGGCTAGGCTGGGATGCTGCAATTAGTTCTGCTCATTATCAGAAATGGAAACATGTCTGGAACCGTT
The DNA here is from genome assembly GCF_003789085.1 of Penaeus vannamei. Taxonomy (NCBI): domain Eukaryota; kingdom Metazoa; phylum Arthropoda; class Malacostraca; order Decapoda; family Penaeidae; genus Penaeus; species Penaeus vannamei. The sequence goes on along the minus strand of NW_020872808.1, from coordinate 130,767 downwards.
TGAACCTGAATCGCTTAAATTCAATGTGTGTAGGACCTTGAAATGCAGCGGGAAATCCTGACCTAATAAGTCTTGCAGATGGAAGCTCCAAGGCATATGGCGCTGTAGCCTACATAAGATGGAAGCTATCTGATGGTACTTATGAGGGTGCTCTCATTGCTTCCAAGAGCAATTAGCCCCGGTTCGGCAGATGGCAGTACCCAGATTGGAACTGTGTGGAGCAGTTCTAGTTTGTCGTCTTTGAAATTTCATCGGAAGGGAAATGGATTGGATCTTTAACTCAGTAATCATATAGTGGCCACAGAAATTGTGAGCCCAAATTCAAAATTAACCTTTTAGTTTCAACACTTGAAGGAAACCGAGTGTCACAAATTCAGACCAAAAACTCTTCAACTGATTGCTATTGAGTTCTAATTTAAATGTGGCAGACTGGTGCACTCGGGGATGGCGTCCTAGTCTCTTGATTGAAGATTCTATATGGCAACGAGGTCCGACATTTCTTGCTTTACCTATAGAACTGTAATAGCCAGAACTGTAAGGTACTATATGCTAGGGAGAGGAATAACTTGTGCTGTAACAAAGAATGGAAGTACTGTAGATGTAAACAGATTCAGTGATTACAACAAACTAATTAATGTAGCTGCAAGAGTTTTGAACACAGTCTATTATAAATCTTTGTTGAACTTGGGCGATGAACCTGAAGCTAAAGACCTAAATGATATAGAGAAATATTGGATTAAAATAGTTCAGATCGGTATCGGTAAATAGGAGTTCAGTATCAAAGATTAGGTCCTAAAATGGACAACAGTGGAATGATTACAGTTCGTACTAGAAGTAACAAATCGCTTAAAACAAACTGGAATGAAGTACATACTCATGATTCCTAACTATTCATTTACAAAGTTACCGATCCTTCATTTGCATAATCGCGATCACTCTGGTAAAATTATAATCCAAATTTTGGGCATCAGGATCCAGACACATCGTTGAGTATTAAAGCTTCCTGTGTTGTATGCCAAAAAATTGATAAAATATATTAAAAAACTATGGTTCTGCTTCTTGACGGATGACTTAGTCCTGCACCTCCCTTTTCTTAATACGTCACGATTTATTTGGAACAATTTTTGCAAATGATTCTGTGGAAAGGAGAACCAAAATGACGGTTTTTGGAGTTATTTTTACTTGCATGTTATGTAGAACTGCACATCTTGATTTTTTAGAAGGGATGACACTAGCAGTTTTCTACATGTGCTCAGATGATTTCTCAGTGTAAGAGGCTTTCCAGAAATTTTGTATTCTGACCGAGGGTCTCAATTAAAAAGGCAAATAAGGAATTAGCAGACTTGGTAGATCGTATGAAACTTGCTGAGATAACTAAATTTGGCAACAAATAACGCATGACCTGGAAATTTACAAAAGGTTCAGATGCCCTTTGGCAAAATGGATCTTCAGAATCACTTTTACGCTTGGTGAGGAAAGCAATCATTATGTCCAAAGGAGAGAAAGTTCCATAGTATGGAGAATTACATCCTGTTATGTTTGAAATCGCAAACTTAATCAATGAAAGGCTAATAGGCATCAAACCTGGTTCTGATATAGATCTTGGATCTTATCCCCAAATGATCTACTCTTGGGACGGTAAGATTCGAAACATTTCAAATATGCTAATTATGTAGTTGACGCATCCTCGAAAATATGGATGAGAGAGTTGTTTCCTATCCTGATTCTCCGTGGCAAATGGCATGTACAAAAGAGAAATATTAAACCTGGAGATGTAGTATTGATTAAGGATAGTAATCCTCTAGGGGGTGCCGGGAAATTAGTAGTGATAGTGATAATGATAATAACAACTACCTTAATAATAGTGACAATTATAATGATATTAACAGTTACCTGAATGATAGTGACAATGATAATGAAGATAACAATAACAGTAGTAGTGACAACAATGATAATAGCATGGTAATAAAACAGTTGATATTTCAATTACTACTATTGCGTCTATTTGTGTTACAAACGATAATGAAACTGACAAAAACAAATATAAGGATAATGGTAATGGTGATGATTATGCGTTATAAGGTAAAACAGATCTCCAGTATACTCCCTCACCCCCCCCCCCCCGCCTCCGCTCCACCGTGTACAAGGAAGATTCTAGAATATTTTATCCAAAACATAGATATGACTCAATTATAGACCTCCCCCTCTATGCCCCCCCCATCCCCCTCTTGGCCCCTCCCATCCCCCTCTTGGCACCTCCCCCTCCAACACTAGTAGCCAATTACATCGCTTGTCGCTACTCGGCCGTGCTGCCAATTAGCATATTTGGCGCGTATGTTACTTAAGGAAAGCGATGTAAAGAAGGGGGGGGGGGGTACAATGATCTCGTAGCTGATTGGTCTATGTTCTTGCAAGGGGGAAGGGGTGGGAAATGGGGTTTGGTGAGGGGGTGGGAAATGGGTGAGGGGGTGAGAAATGGGGGTTGGGGGAGGGGGTGAGAAATGGGGGTTGGGGGAGGGGGTGAGAAATGGGGGGTTGGGGGAGGGTTGAGGGGTTGGGGGTGAGAAATGGGGAGGGGGAGAAATTGGGGGAAATGGGGGTTAGGGGAGGGGATGAGAAATGGGGGGTTGGGGGAGGGGTGAGAAATGGGGGGTGGGGGAGGGGGAGAAATGGGGGTTGGGGGAGGGGGTGAGAAATGGGGGGGGGAGGGGTGGGAAATGGGGGGGTTAGGGGAGGGGAAAGAAATGGGGGGCTGGGGAGGGGGTGAGAAATGGGGGGTTGGGGGGGAGGGGTGGAAAATGGGGTTGTGAGGGGGTGGGAAATGGGGGTTGGGGAGGGGGTGGGAAATGGGGGGTTAGGGGAGGGTGAGAAATGGGGGGTTGGGGAAGGGTGAGAAATGGGGGTGAGAAATGGGTGGTTGGGGAGGGGGTGAAATGGGGGGTTTGGAGGGGGTGGGAAATGGGGTGGGGAGGGGGTGAGAAATGGGGTTGGTTGGGGGAGGGGGGGGAAATGGGGGGTTGGGGAGGGGTGGGAAATGGGGGGTTGGGAGGGGGGAAAATGGGGGGGTTGGGGGAGGGGTGAGAAATGGGGTGGGTGAAGGGGGGAGAAATTGGGAGGGGGTGGGGGGGAGTTGGGGGAGGCGAAAGAAATGGGGGTTGGGGGAGGGGTGGAAATGGGTTGGGGAGGGGTGGGGAAATGGGGGGTTGGTTGAGGGGTGGAAATTGGGGGGTTGGGGAGGGTGGGAAATGGGTGGGTTGGTGGGGGGGGTGAGAAATGGGGGGTTGGGGGAGGGGGTGAGAAATGGTGGTTGGGGGAGGGGGTGGGAAATGGGGGGGGGGAGGGGGTGAGAATAATGGGGGTTGGGGAGGGGGTGGAAATGGGGTTGGGGGGGATGAGAAATGGGGGGTTGGGGGGTGAAAAATGGGGGGTGGGGGAGGGGAGAAATGGGGGTTGGGGGAGGGGGTGAGAAATGGGGGTTGGGGGAGGGATGAGAATTGGGGGGGGGGGAGAAATGGGGGGTTGGGGATGGGTAGGAAATGGGAGGGATGAGAAATGGGGGTTGGAGGGGTGGGAAATGGGGGGTTGGGAGGTGAGGGTGGAAAGTGGGGTTGGGGGAGGTGGGAGAACTAGGACGACGGGCGTGGGGAGACTCAACGGGGTGGGGTGGAGTGAGTTGGGTGGGGGGGGGGTGAAGGACCTAATGACGATAATGCTTATCATGAAAAGGTTGACGAAGCTTAGAGATAATTGCAGTTTGAGGTGATTGATGATGACGATAACGATGATCACTGATGGCATAACGACAGTAACGATAAGAATGACGAAAGCTAGTGATGACAACGGAAACGCTGCTGATAAGAATAACATTGGTGAACAACTTCATCACAGACTAACGATGCCGCCAGCAAAGAAATGGCGAGGGTGATGAATACTAATGACTAAGAAGATTTCCGTAATTGATGCGAAAGTTATTTATGGGATCGAGTTAATGACGATGTTGATGATGCCGGGGATAATGAGGCAATTAGCAACAGGATGTGACGTCACAAGTCGATGAGATTAAGGGAGAGAAGAACAAAGTATTTTTAAATAGTGTTCAAGTCACGTGGTTGGAGAACCTCGATTCTTTCTTGATTCTTTTCTGCTATATTCTTCTGTTTCTAGTTTTTTTCTTTCTTTTCTCTTCTCTCTCGCATTTTCTCTCTATTTCAGTTATGTGTCTGTCTTTATTTTTTCACAATCACTTTCATCAACTTTTTTTCCCTTTCTCTTTCTGTCTCTCCCTATCTCGAAAATCGCTCTCTCTCTCTCCTCGCTCTTTCTCTAGCTCTCACTTTCTCTCTCCTTGCTCTCTCTCTCTCTCTCTCTCTCTCTCTCTCTCTCTCTCTCTCTCTCTCTCTCTCTCTCTCTTCTCTCTCTCTCTCTCTCTCTCTCTCTCTCTCCCCTCGTTTATACTCTGAGCTACCGAATACTCTTCCCCGGGTTATAAACTACAGTTAAGAAAGTTTGAATCCCATGTTGAATATCTTAAAACTTTTTGACTCCGAGACAGTTTAGAATGGAGTCCGGCGAGGGTTCTTTATTCACTGGACGTGCGTGTAAGAGGGAAACCTCTACGCGGACTCTTGCTTCAGCTCTTGTGTTTACAGTCCTCTAACAGCAAGAGGGGAATTCAGTGTATGTGTTTATCTCGTCTACCTGTTCGTTCATTTTGCGTAATCGTGTTTGCACTCATCGTCGTAATGATTTATCTGCATTTGTATCAAGTTGTTATTTCGTGTGTGCTTGTCTATGTGCACAAGAAAAAAGAAAGAAAAAGATAAATGAATAAATGTAGATAGATAATCAAGAAAAAGGGCGGATACACATACTTAAATTTAACTTTTTGCTGGCACTGTAGTATAAGAAAAAGGAAAAGGAAAAGAATAGATGAAGATCTTTATATGCTACTTCCGTCTCTTACATCTTTATATATTACTTTGATATTAACTATATTCAGTAACACATGGATACCTAAAATGAAGAACTGCAGTCATGTTCAGCAACAACAAGCGCGAAATAGACAATGGGGACCGCCCTCGGCCCGCGTCCGGCGCCCCCCTGCGGGAGCGAGCAGGGCGGCCGAGGACGCTGGCGGGCGCTGAGGCCCTTGGAAGTCCGTGGAAGATTGAGCATCTGAAGTGATCTCTTGGGGACTATATAAGCAGTTAATGTTTGTATGAGAGGAGCTAAGATGCTTTAATGTCTGAGCGAAGACGGTGACGAGCAAATGGCTTGGGCGCCTCTGCGACTGTGCTTTGTTTGGGGAACTCCGGTGTTCGTCCGTGGGCGCGCGTAATGCGCTTGTGTGGGCGTCTCTGTGCTGGTGCTCGTACGGGCGTATTGCCGTTCGTGTGTCTGTGTGAAATCGCTGGTGCTTTTGCACTTATGTACAAGTATTGGTGTTTTATCGTGCAGGCTTTGGCGCTTGCTTGTGTTTGCGCCAGCACTGGCAGGGGCTGGGAGGGTCGGCGCGCTTCTGTTCTCGCTGCATGATTTTTTACCTATTCATGTGTGCGTGTATCTCTTTCCTGTGAGTTTGCACCTCTCTTCTCCTGTTGTACATTTTTCTCTGCCTTTACCCCCTTTTCTCGTTTCCTCTCTCTCCTTTCTGCTCCTCTCTTTCTTCGTGTAGCGAGCCTCTCTCCTTCCTCTCTCTGCCCCGCATGTGCGTGTATCCAGCCGCCTCATTTAATGCATAGCAATTAATCGGAGAACATTCCTCCCCGCGCCCCGAAATGGCCGTTGCGCTTCCGCCGCCCGCCCGCCGCCCCGCCCGGCCCTCGCGCCCCGCGCGCCCACCGAGGCCGTCCCGCCAACACCCACCGGAAACACACAGCCTAGGATTAATATACGCGCAGGTTTACGAGGCCGAGCATCGCCTTAATAACTGACCGTAAAAACAGCGGAATCCGCTTCGCGATCAGCTGGAAGCCTCGCGTGTCGTAAAAGCCGATTGAACGGAGAGGGAGAAGGAGTCGCCGAGGCACGCGGAGTGATCGGGCGGCTGAGAACAGGGTCTATATAAGTACTTGTATAGACTTATACTTATATAGACCTTGGCTGAGAAGTCGCACCGGTCTTGCTACGCGTGCTATAATGTAAACGTATGAATGATAAGGAAGTAATGATGATAATGGAGAGAAGGACGGTTGATTGTATTGCAAATACTTCCCGTGAAGGAGCCGCAGCTGGCTGATGGAAGCGCGAAGCGAGGAGGATTCCGACAAGAAAAAAACCTGGAAATCTACGTTGACTCCAAATCAAAACTGAGTGTAGTCTGTCTCCATTAGTGTTCAGTGCGTCCATATTCACAGAGCAGGTCGTGCGTGTAAAGTGTTAAATAATCGGCATAATAATGAGTAATTATGAGGGTTATATATCCCTCAAGACCCAAGTAATATTTCCAGGTAAATCTATGAATAATTATGTGTAGTTTACATAGATCATCTCTGCAGATCATTGCACGCCGTGCAGCCGTATGTTAATCTCTGCAGGCCACTCAGGGCAATGCTTGCTATGCTGTTCAATAGCCAATCAATAACTCATTATCCTAAGAGGGCACATGCCATTCATTATCTGCGCCACAGTGGGGCTGTTATCTGCGTGTTATCAGAATTATTCTTTCTGTGGAATTCTCTCTCCGCGATCGATCAGTCTTTAGGGGCCTCGCAATCCACAATCACATAGCTAGACTCTTGGAACACATAACATGCAGGCCTTTTGTATGTCGCGGCCGTGGAAACCTCGCGCTCAGAGACGAGCCCCGGGGAAACCCCGAAGGCTGTGCTAGACGCTTATGACCTCTCAGCCCCGGAGCCTCACTCACTTCGCGCTGACCTCTGACCTGGCCTCCGTTTTCTTCACGGCTCACCTGTGTCCTTGCAAGCGATTCCCGGCTGTCCGCTTCTGTTTTATCTTTTCATTCATCATTTCTAAG
>NW_020872808.1:108788-118788 GCF_003789085.1 Penaeus vannamei | reverse complement strand
CATTTCGATATGTCTACGTGATATGTAGGTTCCTGAAACACACACACCGTTGTTTCTTTAATCGCAGTTAAACAAACAACCTGGTAGCAAAATTCTTAAATAAATATAGTCTTCCACAACTCATATATGTTATCATTATTGATTTGTATAAATTCTCAAAAATCATTTAACTTATTTGCGCGGTCTTCACTCACTGATAAATATATATTCAACAAACACAAATAACTATTATTCTACAGGAAAACAACAAATTAAAACTTATTTACCTGAATGTTTACATTTACACAAATTGGAAGTTGAACTTCATGCGTCTGGCAAGGATGCTTCTGTTGGACGCTGACCCAAACTATTTCATAAAAGGAATTATTTTCTTTCTTTTCTTTCTCCTATTTTGACCCGTTGCCCTTTTGTCTCTGAAATCACTCACTGGCTGGTAAAGACACCTAGTCGATCACACATACAGAAAATAAAGACAAGGATATATATCAAAACCCAAATGAAAATAACGTTATTGTTTGAGTCTCTCCACAGAAGGGACAATTGCGATCAGCATTGCCAATGTGCAGTCAGTGACTGGTTGCGTCTCTCCACAGAAGAGCCAATTGCAACTACATTTTCACTCAATTTGTGTTAATGACTGGCCGAGCCTCTCCAGGGAAGAGCCAATCGCGACCAACCTTCTCACACGATGTGCTCTCCTATTGGTCGAGCCAAGGAAGTGTTCCAGGCCAATGGCAGACAGTTCCCGATTTGTACCTAAATTTCAGACCAAGATTCGGGGCTGAGCGACTTCGCCTCAAAATTCAACTGTAATATTACTCATATAAACAAGGATCTTCCCCTCCAGTGCATGCCAGAACTGTTTGTGCTTGTCGAGGCGCAGGGGGTACCACTCCGACCCACACAGGCGGGTGCTTGAGAGAAGGGTTTCAGAGGCCATCATTCCATAGGATCTTACATGCATCCATGCGTACTTCCGTGCAAATATATACACGCAAATATCACCAGAGTAACTTCGCCCATTTAATCGGAAATCATAACCACGTGGAAAGTTCTCGACCAAACTGCAACTAACCCCTCTCTTGACCTTCTTTTTCCTTCCTAACTGTGCCTCACCTTGGACCTCGCCCTCTGCGCCTGTTCCCGGCGCCGCCGCGGAAGGCGTGGCGCGCCCTGCGGTGCTTTCGGACAGAGGCTTCATCACAATCCAACGGTAACATTATCGAGTTCCTTAACATCTCTTAAACGTGACGCAGCAATTACTGGTTTTGTTATCATTAGTCTTAGTATTAATTACCATCGAGCTCATTACTCCACCCCCTTCCCCTCCACCCCCACGTCACGAACACGCGCTGACGAAAATGAGCGAAGATGGGGAGGGAATGGAGAAGGGAAGAAGAGACAGAAGAGGAGGAAGAGGAGTACGAGGAGTGGAAAAAAGAATGAAGGAGGGGAGAGGAAAGGAGAAGCGACAATGAAGGAAGCAAGGAAGGAAGAAAGGAGGGGAAAGGAGAGGAAAGGTGACGGAAGAAAGAAGAGGAGGTAAAAAAACAAGGAAGAGGAAGGGGGCGAACAGGAGGAGGAGGAGGAGGAGGAGCAGGAATGATAATGATGAGAAGGGATGGAAGAAATGAAGAAGAGAGGAGAGAGAAGGAGTCGGGGGACTTTACCTGGATCTTAAAATCTTATTATTACTTTTTTGTTTCCTTTATTGGAGAAATGATTTGCATTTGTCCCGAGATTCAGAAATTCAAGAAAAGAAGTAAAAGTTGTCTCGTGAGTATTTCCTTTCGGTTTTGGATATCGCTTTTCTAGTCCTTTCCTCGCGATAAAAAAGAAAAGAAATGAAAAGAAAAGAAAGAAAGAAAAAACATTTGATAGAATCGAAGATCTTGAAATTCAATAGCTATTCTGCATTCTTTTTTGGCTTTAGCAAGAAAAAGAAATCCCACAATATGGTCAATAAATATGCATGTGCATAAGCGAACAGAAGAGGAATGAGTATACAGATGAAACAGAGATGAATGCACTCCAAGCACATCCTCGAAATGAGCGCCTGTTCAGTTTGTTCCGAGTGGTGGCGAGGGAAAGCGAGGTCGCCGGGCGTCTCCCTCCGAGCCAGGTCACCTTCGTCGGCGTCCAACAGCGGGTTCATTAGTGAAGCCATTAATAAATCAATTAGTCTGATTGGTTAGTGATTAAGTCATTAAGATCTGCGGCCAAAATGTCGCGGATGGATTGATTCTCTGATCTCGATTTGTGGCAGTCGGAAAGAAAGAAAAAAATAATAATGGGCGGGAGGAAAAGGGGGAAGAAAGAAAGTACTTTTTCGGGTCAGAGAATTCTTGAAGGGGGATGGAGGTCGGTTGAATATTGTTTTTCTTGTCGAATTTACGGCAATTTCTTATCATTCCCCCCTTTCTAGAAATTCGAAGAAAAGTGTTTCAAAAGGACCTCAGACATATTTACCATATTTACAAGCATGTTTCTTCTTAATTTCTTACCCTATAATTCAGCGTTCCGGCTTCAATTAAAAGTTCAAGAGCCAAGTTAAAAATGCACATCAATAATCCAGCGTTCATTTGTTACGTTTTCCCTCTCGTCTCGCACTCCCGCCAAGCGCCGAGCGCAGTTCGAGAGGACCCGATGCCCCGCCCAGTCCTCCCTCGCATCTCACTCCGCCTTCACAATCCGATGTGATAGAAGAACGCACTTGACTGCTGCATGCGTGACGTCACTAGCGAGAATGCATCCGGATCAATCCAGCCATCGTTCGGCTAAGTCTACATGCTACGGTATTTACACTATATATATTTTTTCTCTCTCTCTTCGCGTCTTCATAATAAATAAAACACGATGCTGATGAGGTTAAAAATGGATAAGGCAGGAAACATACAACTTACAAGGCGTGAGGTGAGGAAGGATTGATAAATAGATAGAGAAAAAGGGAACTGATGAACAAACATTGGATAAGGAGAATGGAGGGTTTAGACAAAGTCTGAAACTAATAAAACGATATTGAAATGAATATCGAGGGGGCGCCCGGCCTAGCATCTGGCCATGCACAGTGTAATATTGTATATGTTCATATAACGTTAACACATATTTGTTACGTATTTTCAAGGGGAATCCAGAGTCGATATATTATTCCCATTTAAGGATATCTTAATTCCGGACGAAAATAAGTAAATAGATAAATGAGATTAAAGGACAAATAAATTTCTCTCTTTTTTTTACATCGAGGTGTCAAAAAGCCAATTGGATCCGATCCCCCGGAGATCAAGCAAGGCGAGCGATGATTGGACGCCGCGACATGTAAGGTTCATCGTGAATGGTCGACTCAAAGAGGCACGAGAGACGGCGTTTCTGATTGGTCATTTGGCCTGCTGACGTCAGGAAAAATCGGATAAAGATCATCTGGCGGGAAAGAAGAAGAAGAAGAACAAGAACTTTTAAAAATCTCCTTTAATCAACTTCGGATTGTATGAGAAAGTATTGAAAAGGAAAGTTATCAATCAGGGGAAAGACAACATTTTTGATTTTGGATCTTAGAATAAAGTTAGGCCGGGTGCAGGAGTAGGTAAAAAGATGAAGAGGAAGGGCAAAACGAGGAAGAAGAAGAAAAGGAGAAAGAGAAGGATGAGAAAAGGGAAGAAGTATAAGAATAAGAATAAGAAAAGGAAGAGGAAGAGGAGGGGTGAGAGGAGGAGGAGAAAAAGAAAAAGATGAAAAAGAAGATGAAGAAGAAGGAAAAGAAGGAGGAGGCGGAAGAGGAAGAAGAGATATAGGAGGAAAAGAAGCGGAAGAGAAAGACCAGAAGAAACAGGACAATGGTAAGAGGGAGCGGAAGAAGGACGCGAAAGGAGAAGAACGGAGGAAGACCAAAAAATAAAAAGTAAAAGGAAAAGTAGTGTGATAACAGGAGAAGAAGATCGCTGATATATACAGTCACGTTACTGTTTCTTCTAACGTTCATAAATTTCAGGTTCATCTCGCAGCACTGAAAAAACTACTTTGCAAAACCTTTCATGTATATGCAATTAGGAAATTCCTTTTTCTCCTTCACTGGCAAAGAAAAGAGAGAAATACGAAGAGAGAGAAACAAACAAACAAACCAAAAAACTGATAACTGTAGAACGGCCATCTTCCCTGAAATGCAAATCACACCTTTATTGTCACGAGTCAATAGAGATAATTTTTCTCTGCACAACCTTAACACAGGAAGACACTGTATACATTCGCAATAAAAAAAAAATTAGTCAAATATAAGACACAAAGGAATATATCGAATTTGCGATGATAAATAAAAATATTTCTTACATACCATACAGCATCTCACAACACTCTTATTTGTTTACGTTATCTATTGTTATCATTATCTTTTGGCAAAAGGTTAATTCTAAATCTATTTTGATTATGTGATATGCTCCTGTTATCGAGATTTATTTATTATTTCTCAACGTTCACTTATCATTCTCTTTCTCTTTCTTTCTCTCTTTCTACTTCTTCCTTTTTTATTTATCTTACCCAGAAGGAAGGAAAGAGAGAGTAGGATTAAGAGACACAAGTTTGAAAGAGTCTTATTCAGCCTTTTCATCACAACTTTTTGATAATCTGTGTGTTCTTATTTTCATGTTAAACACTTTTTGCTTCTTTCTAGAACACTTTTCTTTTCTTATCATTTTTTGAAAATTTCCCCTTTCATACGCTACACTTACGCAAGATTTTCCCTTTTCACAAAGAAAAACACTTTTCAGGGGATTTTTTATTTTCATTTCGTGATTTTAAAATAAATCTATTTTGAGGGCCAGCGTTCGCATTAACTTAAACACTATATTACAACACAATATATATATATATATTTTCAGACACCGGATATTTTCATATTTCTTTTTTCTTCGGTTCTTGATTAATATTCATGGTGTGATAATGTAAGAGAATCCACTGTCCTTTCACTTATCGTTTTATCTTATCTTTATTATTGTTATGATTAGTAATTATCATGATTATTGTTCTTATTAAAATTTCATCTGTAGCTGAGGCGAGGTTCGGCTCCAAACCTTGCATACGTCATTAAGGCTCGATTATACATTGCGGGAATACGCAGAACCCGCCCTTATTGCCACCGAATGACGTCGTATTTATAGAGTTGACGCTTTTTTGGCGGGATGGAACGGGGGGGGGGCATTCTGGATTGAGGGGATGGGGGCTGGGTTGGGGTGGCAGTCCCCTTCTGCATTCCTGGTTTCATTGTATGAGTCAACATGCATAGACAGTCTGCATCAGTAGCTGCGGTTACGCACATAAGCACACATAGCGTCGGTAAATAGATGCTATTATTGACTTAACGCATATTTTATTTTAATTGTATTATCTTTTATTTTCAAGGTTTATCACTGTCTCAGCAGTTCGCCTTTATTTTCAGTCTTTTATTTGTACCTTTCTGCGCCTTTTATCTCCCCTTTCTCTATTCTATTCCCTTCCGCCTTTCCTTTTCTCTGAGATAGTTTCCGAAGACTACAAGGACTCCCTGCAGAGTCTTTCCTCCTTCCTTGCACTCTTCTTTATCTCCTCTTTTCCCGTTTCGCTTTCCTTTTCCATCTCACTTTTTTCGTTATCTGGTTATCCATTTTTGTTTATTTTGTTTATTTACCTATCGTTTTTTCTCACCAGTTCCATCTCGGTTTTATCTTCCCTTCTCTCGCTGCTCCAATTCCCTCTTTCGTCGTCTCCTTCTTCCTTCCTAACATCATCGTCCTCTTCCTTCTTCTTCTCTTCCTTCTCTTTATTGTTTTTCTGCTTCCACCACTTCCAGCTCTTCAACCTTTCCCTCTTCCTCTTCCTCTTCCTCCTCCTCTTCCTCCTTCTCCCACGGCTCAAAAGGACCTAAGGGCTCCTGCTCCTAAGGGGCCCCCTGAGCCTCCTCCCCCCCGGCGCGGGCGGGCCTGCAGGGGCTGCTGGAGTCAGGGGGGGGGAGCAGCACAGGCCGCCGCAAGGCGCGCTCCGTGTCATCTGTTGCTATTCTGTGACTCTCCGCCTGCCCGATAAGAGTTAGGGGGAGTTATAACTGCAGGACGGTAGGCATGTAAAGCCCGCCCAGTTAGAGGCCCCGCGCGGGGTCGTGGCCTCAAGTGAGGAGAGATGTGTAGTGAGTGGAGTAGCGGTGTCGAGTGTGGGGTAGGTTAGAAATGGGATCTCGCCGCGGAGGCGATGGTGTTCGTCTCCGGGCGAGTGGAGGAGAGGGGCGAGAGTGGTGCCGCGAATAGTGAGAGATGAGTGGTGTGTCGCTAGGAGGACAAAATGGGGTGTTCCGTTTTCAGGGGCCGGGGGTACGGGCATAGTAGAGGGAGGAGGAATGCGAACGTTACGTCATCCACGGAGCACAAATGCGGGAATTTAAGTCGGCAACCCGAGGCCACACACACCACACACATTAAACACAGCGTAACAACAAGCACACAGAGAAAAATATGGAAGACGACAACACACCACACACGACACACACATATAAACACACGACACACACACATAGGTGTGTGAGACACGATCACAGGACAGGGTGTGCGTCTCAAGGTGAGTTAATGACGGGTAATTAGGGAGGCGAGTGGAAAGAGGGGGTGTTCGACTCAGAGAAGGGGTTAAACGAGGGGAACAGAGGGGGAAAGGGGGATGGAGAGCAAAAGGAAGGAAATGTATGTTTGTGTGTGGGCGGTTTTGGGCGCGTGTTGCCTCTCGTTCTCGCCCTAGGATCGTAAAAGGTGATTAGGACTTCGCTCGTTAAGGCTGATGGTTATCGTCGTTCGTTCGAGGTCGAGGATCTGATAGGCAGTGGGGTCGGCTCGGACAATCACGTTCGTTAAAGCCCTGAAGATGATTGGTCCCCGTGGCCTGTCGGTTGTTGTGTTATTTGTCTTTTATTTCTTAGTTTTTGAGATTACTTATGTTTCTTCTTCTTTGTACTTGTTATTTTTTTTGGCATTATCCTTATTCTTATTCTTGTTTGTTTTCTAATTTTATTATTCTCATCTTTTCTTATTTTATTTTTATTCTTGTTCTTATGCCTCGACTTTTTTTTGGTATATCTTATTCTTGAATTTCTTATTTTTTTATTCTTGGGTATTTCCTTTTTGAACGAAAAATACTTAAGAATTAATAATTTTGGTTTTTTTTCTTGTCGTTCAAAGTCGCACTGAAAGTTCTCTATGCCCAGTGTTGCAATCTAGACGTAAGCTACGATAGTGAACTGTCCAGCGCTAGTATTCAAGCCTGTTGTTGATTAATAGCTGTGACGGTCCCATGCAAAGGCGAGTAAATGAATTAACTACATTTTTGCGCGACGGGGGAGAGTGGCAAGGTTAGTTCGGCGATGGTCCCCTCTCCATTCAATACTCATTATAGATCCTTTCACTAACTCCTCAGAGTACGCCCTCCCCTCCGTTCGTTCTTGTGCAAACTACTCTTAAATACTATTCTCAAACCCGCCTCCGATATCCTGTGATATAGTCCTTCCTCGCCACGCCTCAATACATATTAATACTCTCTTAACTGATAGATACACTCGTCTTATCCTCACAATTTCCGAAGCCCTTACCAACTCTATACCTCCGCTCACGCGCAACTCAGAATGTACACCACTCCACACCTCTGATTATGTCTTCCGCACACCAACATCAAACCCACAATAGCTATAACCAGTCTTTCACCACTTCCAACGTTCTTCTCTCATCTTCCATTGCTTAGAACGCAAGCTGAGAGCTACCTCCTCCTCGTCTCTAATTCTTCTACAGTTTCCGACATAAATATGCGAGACAAACCTCAGCCTTCCAAACCAAGGCAGGACTATTGTGTCGGTAGCGATTGTGGGAGAGTGCTACCCTTCCCTCAACAGAGAGAAGAGCGAATGAGACGCGTTTATTCAAGATAAATGTGTAGCGTGACGAGGGGTCGAGTGTGCGCTCGTGCATGGGGTGTGTGTGGGTTTTGCATGGGTGTGGTGTGTGTGTGTTAGCTAGAGGGTGTGTGGTATTGTGAGTGGTTGTGGTCTATGTTGTAGAATGGTGAATGTAGCGTGTATGCTGAGATATATCGTATGTCATGCGGTAATCATGGAATGGGAGACCACGCAATCATGTTGAGGTGCAGAGTAGAATGCAGAGGTAATCAAGGGGCAAGGCCGTAGAAGGCATAGTCTAAATGAGAATAAAAGGTATGGTAGAGGGAGATTGATAATCATGGACGTTAGTGTATATGTATCCTTATTCTCTGAGATGAATCGAGAGAAATGTATCGATAGTGTGCGCATATAGAGAAGATTATGGACTCAATGAATACTAAGGAGTTAGATATTGGCTTGAAGGTTGAGTTATATATATATAGATAGGTATTAGAATGGAATATATATGATAGCATATATAATGATATATAGATATATAGATTATTGATAATAGTACTTAAGCACTTAGGATTATATTGTGTTAGAGATAGATAAATGATATAGATATTATCAAATAAATAGACAAGTATCTTTGTGTGTGTGTGTGTGATATTACATATATATGTATGTTGTACATATATGGTGTGTGTTTGTGTGTTGTGTACATATGTAAACATTAACCTCAATTTCTATCGTCATGTCGCGCGGTGACGGAAATGAAGGTTGCTAATTCAACCCTGCATTTAGATGACATAGATAAGCTCCCTTCATATAAATACGCGTATGTTTATATATATGTGTACGTGGGTGTGCGTGCGCGCGCGTGTGTGTATACGTATGCGTATGCGTGTGCGCTTGCGTGCGTTAGAATGTTTAAATGTGTGTGTGTGTGTGTTTGAGTGTGTGTATGTGTGCGTGGGGTGGGCGTTTGTGCGTGCGCGCGCGTATATAAATTTCACTTACACACGCACGCTGATCCGTAAGGACTAGCTGAAATAATCGCATTGAACACTTACCTGGTCTCGCTTGCATGCAAATATTACGACTGTATATGTATGAAAGGCACAAGCGCGCGATGATACGACGGGGAGAATATGAATATGAATATGAAATTACGAGATCATGATTGTTTAAATGCTCGCGGAGTTATTTCATAAATGCCGCATTTATGCCCGATGCTAATAACTGTGGATTCATTTACTTCGTTTTCGAGCAATACCAACAAAAAAAGCTTTTTCTTTTTTTCTTTTTTTTTCTTTTTTTTCTTTTTTTTTTCAAATGACGGTGCCACTTTATGTAACTCGGAA
Source organism: Penaeus vannamei (assembly GCF_003789085.1). Lineage (NCBI taxonomy): Eukaryota > Metazoa > Arthropoda > Malacostraca > Decapoda > Penaeidae > Penaeus > Penaeus vannamei. The sequence continues at coordinate 109,548 of NW_020872808.1, read as the reverse complement.
AAAGTTGGACTACTGTTTTACCAACTCGGATAGGACCACTTTTAATAATATTTACTATCGGAAAATGAAATGAAAGTACGGTTATATATATTTTTTTTGTTAATGTGTATAGCATCTTTCCTATAACAGTGAAATTTTCGAAATATTTACATTACATACAGTTAAAAAAGAGTTTACGAATAAAAAAAAAAAAAAAAGTATTTATAAAGTTTGCCAACGAAATGAAACGGTTAACTCGCGACAACTCTCTTATGTGGTTTTGAATTTTATTTTATTTGACCTTTTTTTATCTTTGTCTGTCACTATTTCCATTAAATGTAGTAAGTGCTATAGAAAAAAAACTTATTACATACTTATACGTTTGTTAATGGGGAATATTTTGAATCCAGTGCGTTACAGTATCAGGCACATGAGGGAGAAGACAATAAATAGGTAGATAGAGATAGAGAAGGAGGGAGGGTGATGGAGGAGAAGAGGAGGGCAAGGAATGAGAGGGAGAGGGAGGAAGGGATGGAGAGAGCGGGAATGTGAGAGAGGGGGGATACTAAGAGAGAGAGAGAGATACAGAGAGAAAGGGAAGAGATAATAGATAAGGGAGTTAGAGAGATTGAGAGAGAGTGGTGGGGGAGGGAGAATAGAAATAGAGAGCAGATAGTAAGAACAAGAGGGAAAATGCAGAGAGAGGAGATGACAGACGGAGAAGAAAAGAGAGACCGATAGGTAGAGAAATTGGTAATCGAGAAAGGTGTTGAAAGCACAC
>NW_020872808.1:94208-96708 GCF_003789085.1 Penaeus vannamei | reverse complement strand
AATGGATATAATTGTCTTTATTCGTAGGCTTTCTATATACAGAGAAACGTAGGCCGTTGTCACCCCGATGGATCAGAGTGTCCAGGAAAGGTAACTTCTGATCCCTCTTCTCCTCCACGGTGAACTGGATTTTCTCGTGGACGGAGTTCACCGTTACGGTGTAAACACACCTTCTGGGACGATGACGAGGACATCATCTACGTATCGAAGCCATGCCTGCCGATTATATCCTGTAGTGGTCCCTTTCTAATGTCTCCATGCAGAGGCAGGCCAGGCCGCGCTCAGAGGGGACCCCATGGCAAGACCGCTGATTTGCTGGTACTCTTCCCCTGCGAACTCGAAGAATCCGAAGTCCACACACAACTTCCCGAGGCTTATGAAGTGGTGCTTAGGCAGCGGAAGTTCGTCATCTGCCATGGTTACCCTCTCGACTGCCCGGATTGCTCCATCTGCTCCATTCGTAAAGAGGGATTTAACATCAGAGAGGGGTTTCGCCAAACACTTCGCCAGGCGATGGGGAGCGCTGCCAATGCCAGAAGTGATGGGTCTCATTGGTACACCTGGCTTGTGCACCTTCGGGAGACGGGTTGCGGGGGGGCCTCCTCCAGCAGGTGAAGCAAGCCTTTCCCTCTAGCCGACCGCAGGAGTAAATACCTCGCCTTCTTCTAGAATCTGGCAGCTTCCATCATCCCATCGCCCTTCGTCACTTTCCTGTAAACAGAAGCATCGGAAAGTAAATCGTTCATTTTACATATATAGTCAGTCTTGTCCATAACAACGATACCCCCACCTTTGTCAGCCTGGGTGATGACGATGGTCTCGTCGTCGCGGAGGCCCTTCAACGCGGTGACATATCTGCGAGGGATCGCCGGGGGGCGCGAAAACGAATCGGCCATACAGCAAGCAGTAATCCCTTGGATGAACCCTTTGTCGATGTCACTATCGGTCCAGCGGTGGACATATATATATATATATATATATATATATATATATATATATATATATATATATATATATATATATATATATATATATATATGTATTGTGTGTGTGTGTTGTTTGTTGTGTGTGTATATTCATATACATATATGTATATAACATATACATACACACACACATGCACACACACATACACACACACAGCACACACACACACACACACACACACAAACACACACACACACACACACACACACAACAAACAGAAATACACACACAACACAACACACACAAACAAACAAACACACACAAATACACACACACACACACAAACAAACACACACATACACATATATATTTATAGTTATACACACAGAGCTGCCACACTTCTTTGAAACGATCCAAAAGGAAACGGAAACATAAGATCTTAATATAGATATATCTGACGACTCATGGGAAACATTTGACCTTTTTTTCTCTCATTCAAACCTCGAAATCTTTGTAAGAGAATTACTCCAATTCATTTGAATACCAAAGCTGGATCTCAATGAATCAGATGAGAAAACTTTGCAAATTACATTCAAGGTCAAGTGATATGTGATTCATTTCGTATCTTCTAAAACTGGTGTTTTTGCACTTACAGATTTAACGGACACACATATTTTACATATACTTTTATATGTAAATATATATATACATATACATATATATATATATATATATATATATATATATATATATATATATATATATATATATATATATATATATATGTATGCATAAATATATATATATATATATATATATATATATATATATATATATATATATATATATATATATATATATATATATATATATAATGTGTGTGTGTGTGTGTGTGTGTGTGTGTGTGTGTGTGTGTTGTGTGTGTGTGTGTGTGTGTGTGTGTGTGTGTGTGTGTGTGTTGTGTGTGTGTGTGTGTATAGCATATATATAATATATATATATATATATATATATATATATATATATATATATATATATATATATAGAGAGAGAGAGAGAGAGAGAGAGAGAGAGAGAGAGAGAGAGAGAGAGAGAGAGAGAGAGAGAGAGAGAGAGAGAGAGAAAGAAAGAACATAAAAAGAAAAAATAAATAAAACAGTAAAAGAAAGCAAACTAATATTACCTAAAATTAGATTCTCAGGCTAAGACAGAGACAAAAAAAAAAAAAAAAAAAACTATTAAATCTACAGACACTGCGGAAAGTCGCCCTGTAGAGGAGCAGCGCGAAGGGCGGCGAGGCATTAACATTGAAGGTGAGCTCCTGCGTAGGATGAGGATGTTGGCTCCTCTTCAGGCGCTGGCAAGAGGCATCTCGTTAATGATAATGATGCACTCCTTTTCCTTGTATCAGAATAGCTATTCTCGAAGAACTTTAAAGCGACAAGTAACGCAAGAACTATTAGCGGAGCTCTTTGGTATAGTTGTAATAATAATGATAAAAAATCTAAGAGCGATGGCAGAGATAATTATAGCAAGGACACCTTTGGTAGACCATAACTTTCCGAATCTATAC
>NW_020872808.1:59208-64208 GCF_003789085.1 Penaeus vannamei | reverse complement strand
GACAATGAATTTTACAATAATTATCAACATGATATTATAAGCAGTAGCAGCAACAATAATAGTAATAATGATAATGATTCAAAATAATGATACTGCTAATAATAATAATAATAATAATAATAATAATAATAATAATAATGAGCATAATGATAGTAATAATGATAATGATAATAACAAGAACAACAACAACAAGAACAGCAAAACAACAACAAAACAACATTAATAATAATGATAATAATAACAATGATAATAATAATAACAATAATTAATAATGATAATAAAAAGATAATGATAATAGTAAGAAAAGAAGAACAACAGCAACAATAACAACAACAATAATATTAACTATTGGAAAAAGGCAGACATGATAATCAAGGCAACGACGGCGGCAACAGCAATCAGCGCCGAAAACGGTAATAGGCTCATTGAAATAACGCCGCTTGTTCCTCGTCCGCAGCCACACGTGATTCCAGCATCACATCAGCGGAATTCATTATTACCGAAAATTTAATTATTTCACCGAAAAACGGGAAAGTACAAAATCACTTTGAAATGAATAAGGCACTTCATTATAGTATTTTATCAAATACCGCATTATGAAACATCATTACTCTAATGACAATGCTATTAGCAAAGACTAAATTTCATTAAGCTTTACTGTAGCAGCCAACAGTTACATGAGCGATCTGTTAAAATTGAAAAAAAAGTTTTAATGATACAGAGAGAAGAGGATGACACATAAAAAGCTTTGTGTATTTACATGTGCAAGGATATTATTCAATGGTGATGACGATAATGAATGAAATATAGTATTAGAAGAGAAGGTAGTAACAGCAGTAGTAGTAATAGCAGATAAGGGAGAAATAATAACAATAATAATATGACTAATTAAAAGGAGAGAATTCATAATAATCTAAAAGGTAACAAGGTTAATTATATCAAGAAAAAATATAATACCAATGATAATATAGTGATAATATAATGGCACTAATACTGATATTAATATTGCTGCTGCTGCTTTTACTACTGATAATGATGAAAAAAGTTTTAAGATTATAATAAAGATGGTGATGGTGAAAGTAATGGTATTACTGATATCAATGACAATGATAATGATTGTGTTGATGATGATAATGAAAACAGTATAAATGAAAATGATAATGTTAAAATATTAAATTAATAATAACAACAACAAAAAGAAAACGAAAAGTAGAATGCTAATGATACTGATGATAATTACAATGATGATAAGACTGAGATGATAATACTCACAGGGATGGTAATAATTATGATCATAATACTGATAATAATGATGATAATGATATAAAACAAAATAATAAGGATTAGCATAATGAACATAATGATAATGATAATAAAAATACTATTATCAATGTTAATCATTATAATAATGATAATAATAATAACAATGATAATGACAACAATATTAATAACAATGATAATGGTGATAATAGTAATAGTAATGACAATTAGAGCAATGATAAAGATGAAGATGATGATGATGATGATGATGATGATCATCATCATCATCATCATCATCATCATCATCATCATAATGTTAACAACAATTACAAATGATAATAGCAATAACAATAATGATAGGGACAACAATTAAAATGATGCGAATAACAATAATAATGATTATAACGATAATAACAATAATAATAACGATACCATCATTGATTAGGATGAAAAAATAACAATGGAAGATTGATAAAGAAATATTGTTTTCATTGTAGGTATTGTTAGCATTATCATCGTGATTTTTAGCATCATTTATTTTATTATTGTTATCATTATATTATATTGTATGTATTAATTTTGGTTGTTTCAATGAATTTCCTTTATGTCCATTTTCAAGTGATCTGACTGGGATTGTTGTTGATTTGACCATTTCGAGAACAGCTGCTATTATAATTACAATTCACGGTAACATGTTTTTCTCTCGGGAAAACATACCGATTACTCACTGTCTATTGAAATATTAACACGCCTAATTAGAGCCTAAAGCGTGTAATCGCCTGGCGACTCGGGGACGACCCTCTGCCTCACGACTTGTTTACGTCGCCATCACTCGTGGGTCTTACGAGACGTGGACGACCCGGCCTGCTTTTCGAGGGAGCAAAGGCGGCCGTTGGAGTGCGTCGTCTCGCACCACGACAATTTATTTCCGACTGAATGAAGGTGTTGTTCCTCGAGACACCGGCCGGTTAGTGGCCCTCGGACTGGACGGATGAACCACCTCGGAAATTGAGGGGCAATTATATGGCTTCCTGCCGTAGCAAAACCAGTGGACTCGTTTTGCATGTTGCAGAAGGTGTGTTTGCCATATCATTACCCTGATGCAATGATATTACATGCTGTATTTCTGCACTGGGCTCGAAACATTAAACAGGCTTGTATTTTTGTCCTGTTTCTGATTTATAACCAAAGGTCTTTGAAAAGTGTGTTGCTGAAAGATGCTCCAGATCTCTGGAGACCAAATGTCTCATCCACACGTTGTAAATGACGTTGCCTGGAAAGTAATGTTGTTCTCAAGATATGTTCCTCTGGTAAGTCTTTTGTGATTCTCAAGAGGATTTGTGGGATTGTTATAATACGTTTTATGAAAATCGAATTGTCAGCACATTTTGAAGCACTAGTTGATTTATTTTGAAGCGAAAAAAATTATAACACTCGCTTGACTGTCCCTCGGTTTCTGTAATTTGTTATTTGTCAGCTTGGAAAAAGTATTGTCGCTCATCAATATTTTAAAAGTATCACCTGACTATAACCATATCAATATATTTTTATGAGTTAAAGGTTTTCTCATTCCTTACATCAGAAAATTATATTTGATCTTTCTTCCAATGAATTGTAATACATTTTCCAATTTCTTACTTCTTTGAAGCAAGTGATGGACTAAAAAAGCATATTCTATTATACTATTCCTTTGTGTCTGTGTGCATTTTCCGGTCCAATATTCGGTTTCGCTTCGTTGCTCTGCTTTCTGAACCCATATGTACACCAATAACCGGCCAGATGGTATCATCCAATAACAATCTCAACGCACACACACACACACACACACACACACACACACACACACACACACACACACACACACAGATGTGTGTTTGTACATACATATTTATATATACATATACATATATACATATGTGTGTGAATATGGTCATTTTAGGTGCGTGTATGTGTGTGTGTGTGGGCAAGCAAGCGCCAATGTGTGGGTTTGTGCATGCGTGTATGAATGTATGTGAGTACATATTTATGTAATATACAGCTTAACATTCACAATTCCGGTCATCAATAACCAGGTGCCTTTATATTTCCGGCATTGATTTCAAAAGGCATTTTCAAATTTACAACATTGGCTCACAACTGTTTGCTGGAGTCGCCGTTTATATATTAATGGCGTTGTATTATAGAATTAGCTGTTGGGTCTTGCTTGCACGTGCGTTTAAGCAGTGCTCATCCCTTCTAATTTTATCGAGTCTTTGCTGACGTAATGATCATGCGGATTCAGCAAAGAAAGAGGTGGTGTAGAACGTTAGCATCGTGCGTTGTCGATTGCAGAGTAAGGAGAAATGTTGAAAAAAATAGATGACTGTATAGTTGGTGAGCATTAACATTTCATTTACTTTTCATTTAATGCTTAAGTTTCTTACTTTAAAAGACTGTGCGCGCATTTGTTTGCTATTAAATACATGACACATGTCACACACACACACACACACACACACACACACACACACACACACACACACACACACACACACACACACACACACACACACACACACACACACACACACACGCACACAGTCACACACACCCGCGCGCGCACACACACACACATATACATATACGTACATACACACACACAGATATATATATCTGTGTGTGTGTTTAAAGTATTGATATTTTTCTCTTTCCATAAATATGTAACACAGACGGAATTGTAAAGAACTGGTGCAATCGACCTTCTAGATTTTGCGAATATACTATTATTTTGAATTTATGTTGATGTGCCTCATTAGTGGATGCGGAATCCAGGTGAATATATTTTCTTTGAATATTTTTTTCATTGATTTGAGTCAATCGCTTTTATAAATATGATTTATTTTATTCCAAAAGCTTCCAGAGTAATGGGCTTTGGTGAGAGTAATATCAGCGATAGGAACAGCCATTTTACCAGGTTGTATGTCTGCTATATTGTCAGCATAGTTTTCCCAACTGAAATACAACAGTGGTAGCAGGCTTGATACAGCAGTTCGTATAGCTGGTGTTTCCATATACTCGAGAAACCATTTTGAAATTGTATTAATCCTTATTTCCTCTGGGAAGCGTTTAGAGACGTCTTAGTGAGATTACATAACCTCCAAGATGTAGTAACGTTCCTTGTGGTACATTTGGAGGAGCAAAAAGTCTACTCGTCTGGAGATTCACAGACGCCTAAACACAGATAGTCCGTCACGGGTAGATAGATGGGACAGCTTGGATAAGCTGCTGGTTGCAATTTCCATAAATTAGACAAGTATACACATGATAATATATATAACTTGTGAGTCAAATCGACTTTTCTCCCAAGGCGTTAATTTGCAATTTAAGATGATAAAAGATATCTTAAAAGCTGACAGAAATATAATTTTTTCTCTCATTTCCTTCCCAACATTTTCTACAATAAAATCTATCTTTCGGCTTCCTTCAGGTTACACTGGAGGGAAGATCGAGATCAAGAAAAGGAAAAATGTCCAAAGAATCTTCCTATTTGCGTCTTCTTGCATAAGCGTGATAGATGAAGCGGAGATTACAGGGGAAAGGGAGAAGTAGAAGCAAAATCTACGGAATTACAGGAAAGAAAATACCTTGGGATGAACCTTTAAAGGCAAAGAACTAGATTACTTGCTACCTTACACACACACACACACAACACCACACACACACACACACACACACACACACGACACACGGCAAACACACCA
>NW_020872807.1:667169-692663 GCF_003789085.1 Penaeus vannamei | reverse complement strand
AAAGGGCATACGATTTTAAATTATACATATACTTTTCTGCTACTCTTAATGGTATCGAAGCATGAAAGGAATAAGGTCAGTGATGAAGATCAGCTTTTCTTAAATCCTAGTTCCAAGCAACCTCCTTTTCTACCTTCATTCTTGTCCAATGTGTTAACAAAAGGCACTCGGGGAACCTTTTCAAAGTTCCCAGAATACTACAATATAAGCATGTCACTGCATATACATCCATCAGTATTCGAAGTGCATCGATACTTGAAATGTCTCCACTCCGATTTTTCTACATTTTCGCCATGATCTTATCGCATCAATGGGACATTTGGATTTCTTCTGCACTGCCTGCGCCAGTTCCACTTGTAGTGCCTTACCCAAATCGTTCCAGTCATCAAAGACAACAGACCCCATTTACCTACAGAATGCAGCACGGCGACTGCTTCCCCTGGATGTGTACAAAGCTGTTCATAAAAAAATGACATCTGTAATTGTTTATCTAACTCTGCATATATCTAACCCTCTGTACACAGACACAGACGACACGACACACCACAACAACACACACACACACACACACACACACACACACACACACACACACACACTATATATATATATATAGTATATATATATATATATATATATATATATATTATTGATCTAGCTCCCAATATCTATATACACTTTCTCCTATATCTATCTATAAATATCTATATCCATCTTATATGTCCATCTCCTATACCTATCCTTATCTATTCTCTCTATATATATCTCCCTATATATATTTTATTTAATCTATATCCCTATACCTATCTTTTTCTATATCTCTATATCTACTTATATTCATCAATATCCCTATGCTATCTATATCTCCATAGATCATGTACATTATTCTCTATATATATCTATATCTCCCTAGGCCATGTATATCTATCTCCCTATATGCATCTATATCCCTATATCCAATCAATATCTATCCATCTTTATCTATCTCCTATATCTATCTATCTATAAATATCTATATCCATCCTTATACCTTATATGTCTATCTCCCTATACCTTATCTTTATCTATCTCTATATATATCTCCTATATATATTTATATTAATCTTATCCCTATACTATCTTTTTCTATCTCTATATATACTTATATTCATCTATATCCCTATGCCATATCTATATATCTATATATATCTATATCTCCATAGATCCATGTATATTTATCTCCCTATATTCATCTATATCCTATATCCATCGATATCTATCTCCCTATATCCATCAATATCTATCTCCCTATATCCATCTTTATTATCTCCCTAAATCGTACTATCTATAATCGTCTACGTGCATTGAAATATATTTTTAATATCCAAGTTCCATTTTTAAATCAAAAGACTGCAACAGTAATTTTATGGACATATTGATATATGTTGAGAAAGGTGTGACATAAGAGCAACGATTTGTTATGCATATATTTTTTCTACTCTTAATGGTATCGAAGCAGAAAGAAATTAGGTCAATGAAAATTATTAAAACACAAGAGTACCCTCAATATCAATTTATTTGGTATATTGATAGTTATTGACATAAGAGGGCGAGACGATATATCTATATATTATGTTCATTTTAATGATTTATCTATATAGCTATGAAATATGTATTCATATGTCAAACGGATATATATCATATTATATATATATATATATATATATATATATATATATATATATTATATATATTATATATATATATATGTGTGTGTGTGTGTGTGTGTGTGTGTGTGTGTGTGTGTGTGTGTGTGTGTGTATATAATATATATTATATATATATATATATATATATATATATATATATATATATATATATATAATATATTATATATAATTGTATATGTATATATATATATATATATATATATATATATATATATATATATATATATATATATATATATATATATATATATATATATATATATTATATATATATATATATATATTATATATATATATGTATATGTATATGTATATGTATATGTATATGTATTATATATATATATATATATATATATATATATATATATATATATATATATATATATATCTGTGTCTGTACCGATTTATTGTTTCCAATATGTCTATTTATGTTTCTATATTCATCTATTATAGTATATATCAAAATATACTTGTATATATAAACGTATTTGCATCAATTTATCTCTTCCTGTGCATATATTACCTTTTATATTCACTTACCTATCTTTATGTATTAGCACCAATGTATCTCTCTTCCTTTTGCATACATTTCTATCTATAGATCTATATGCATCTACCAATGTTAGTCTTCTATCGTCATCTATTTCTGTATCTGCATATATCTATAACCATGATTCCATAGAACTATATCTACTTCTAACTGGATATAAGTTATAGATTCATTGTTTAAAAAATGTTTTAACGTCAAAGTTTCATTTATCAAACTAGGCAAGAACAGCATTTTCATATGGCTGTATTATATAGAATGATAATGCGAAAATTGTAACATAATGGCAACGATATCAAAATACAGAAATTCTACATTCATTCTTAATGGCATCAAAGCCATTACGATTAAAGTCAGTTTAGGAAGCTCAAGTAACGATATGAAATTATAAACATACTACTTCTACGCTTACTGATATTCAAACTGAAAGGAATAAGGTCAATGAATGAAGGTCAAGTCTTTGTTAAATCCCAGTTTCTAAGCAACCTCTTTTCTACCTTCATTTTTGTCCAGCGTGTTAAGGAAAGGCACTCGTGGAACCTTCTCAAAGTTCCCAGAAGACTACAATATAAGCATGTCACTGCAAATACCTCCATCAGTAATTCCAAGTGCATCAATACTTGAAAATGTCTCCACTCCGATTTTTCTACTACATTTTTCGCCATGATCTTATCCGCAATCAATGTGACACTTGGATTTCTTCTGCCACTGCCTGCGCCAGTTCCACTTGTGGTGCCTTACCCAAAATCGTTCCAGGTCATCACAGACAACAGCCCCATTTACCTACAAAATGCAGCACAGCGACTGCTTCCATTAAATGTGTATCAAGCTATCCAATAAAGAATTGATTTCTTACAATATTTTCTCGATTGATTATTTTCCTTACATCCTCGTTACTACATCTATCTTTATGTATCTCCCTAAATGTCTCTGTGTATGTAAATGATATTGTTTAATATCTAAGTTCCATTTTTTAAACCAAAAGACAGCAATAGTTTTATTGACATATTTATATTGAGAAAGGTGTGACATAGGAGTATATGAAATAACTTACTACTTTTACACTTACTGGTATCGAAGCTGAAAGGAATAAGGTCAGTGGAGGAAGGACAAGTCTTTCCATTCATTGTTCTTCATGCCACAATTTCACATTAACTATTGTATATGTTTATAAGAATAATAGTCAAATAGTTAGATAGCAAAGGTCCTAATAACCATATTCAGTAAAGTAACTGCTACCGTCACCGAGGAGAGAAGACTTCGACCGTGGCGATGAGACTGGCGATACACACACATATATATTCGAGAAAATGACAAACTTAGATTAATAAAGTTGTATACATATATGAAGATAGCCAAACAAAGATACAGGTACATTAATAGAGAGCTGAAAGGAATAAGTTCAGTGAAGGAAGGTTGTTTTCCCAAAAACATCTTCTTTCCTACACTTATTCTCAACATGTTAAGAAAAGGTACTCGGGGAAACTTCCCAAAGTTCCCAGAAGACTACAATATAAGCATGTCACTGCAAATACCTTCATCAGTAATTCGAATTGCATCGATACTTGAAAATGTCTCCACTCCGATTTTTCCACATTTTCGCCATGATCTTATCCGCAATCAATGTGACATTTGGATTTCTTCTGCCACTGCCTGCGCCAGTTCCACTTGTAGTGCCTTACCCAAAATCGTTCCAGGTCATCACAGACAACAGCCCCATTTACCTACAAAATGCAGCACGGCGACTGCTTCCCCTGAATGTGTATAAAGCTGCTCAATAAAAAATTACAAATATATTTTTTACCTTTATCTTCCTATAGCTTCTTCCTGTGTCATGGCAGGACACCATGACACATTTATCTACAAAATGCAGCACGACGACTGATCTCCCTTAATGTGTATAAATCTGTCCAATAAAAACTTAACAAATATATTTCTGACCTATCTCTTCCTTGGATGTCGATGGAATTTGCTATATGTATATTCTAGATGTAAAATGTGTCATGGCAGGATACTGGTGTCAACATCATATACATATACGAACGTATGTATGTATATATATGTATATATATATGTTAATCATTACATATATACATATATATATATATATGCATATATATATATATATATATATATATATTATCATGTAATATTTATCTCCCTCGAGTATTGTGATTTGTATATCCACATTCATCTATCATTATTATCCATCTTCATATAACTGTCAAATGTCTATGTATATCTGTCTTCTTAAATCTAGCTCACAATATCTATATACACCTTTCTTCGTATATCCATCTATCTGTAAATTTATATATATCCATCATTATACCTTATATTTCCTATTTCCCATATCTATATATATATTAACCTATCTACATTTATCTATCTATATCTATATATATATCCATCTGCCTATATTAACCTTTAATTTTCTCCCCATACCTATCTTTATCTATATCTATATATATTATTTCCCTATATATACGTATATTCATCTATATCCCTATACCCATCTTTATCTATCACTCTCTCTCTCTCTCTCTCTCTCTCTCTCTCTCTATATATATATATATATATATATATATATATATATATATATATATATAATATATATATATATATATATCCTATAATATCTATATCTCCCTATATATCCATCTATATCTCCCTATATCCACCTATATCTCCCTAAATCATACTTTCTATATGTCTACGTGCATTGAAATGATATCTTTTAAAATCCAAGTTCCATTTTTAAATCAAAGACTGCAACAGCAGTATTTTTAAGGACATATTGATATAATTATGCTGAGAAAGGTGTGGCAAAGGGCAACGATTTGAAATTAAACATATATTTCTTCTACTCTTAATGGCATCGAAACTGAAACGAATAAGGTCAGTGAAGGAAGGTCAAGTCTTTGTTAAATCCCAGTTCCTAAGCAACCTCTTTTCTACCTTCATTCTTGTCCAGCGTGTAAAGGAAAGGTACTCGGAGAACCTTCTCAAAGTTCCCAGAAGACTACAATATAAGCATGACACTGCAAATACCTCCATCAGTAATTCGAAGTGCACCGATACTTGAAAATGTCTCCTCTCGATTTTTCTACATTTTTCGCCATGATCTTATCCGCAATCAATGTGACACTTGGATTTCTTCTGCCACTGCCTGCGCCAGTTCCACTTGTAGTGCCTTACCAAAATCGTTCCAGGTCATCACAGACAACAGCCCCATTTACCTACAAAACGCAGCACGGCGACTGCTTCCCCTGAATGTGTATAAAGCTGCTGCTCAATAAAAAATTACAAATATATTTTTTACCTTTATCTTCCTATAGCTTCTTCCTGTGTCATGGCAGGACACCATGGCACATTTATCTACAAAATGCAGCACGACGACTGCTCCCCTGAATGTGTATAAATCTGTCCAATAAAAATTCGACAAATATATTTTTGACCTATCTCTTCCTTGGATGTCGATTAAATTTGCTATATGTATATTCTAGATGTAAAATGTGTCATGGCAGGGTACTGGTGCCAATCATATACATATACGAACGTCAAATCCGGTTTCTTGACAATGTATATATATATATATATATATATATATATATATATATATATATATATATATATATATATATATATATGTAACAATGTATATATATATATATATATATATATATATATTATATATATATATATATGTAATCATGTAATATTTATCTCCCTCGTGTATTAATTGTGATTTGTATATCCACATTCATCTATCATTATTATCCATCTTTATATAACTGTCAAATGTCTATGTATATCTGTCTTCTTAAATCTAGCTCACAATATCTATATACACCTTTCTTCGTATATCCATCTATCTGTAAATTTATATATATCATCATACCTTATATTCCTATTTCCCCATATCTATATATATATCAACCTATCTACATTTATCTATCTATATCTATATATATATCCATCTGCCTATATTAACCTTTAATTTTCTCCCCATACCTATATCTATATCTATATATATATATCTGCCTATATTAACCTTTAATTTTCTCCCCATATATCTATATCTATATATATCTATATTTCCCTATATATACGTATATTCATCTATATCCCTATACCCATCTTTATCTATCACTCTCTCTCTCTCTCTCTCTCTCTCTCTCTCTCTCTCTCTCTCTCTCTCTCTCTATATATATATATATATATATATATATATATATATATATATATATATATATATATCCCTATATCCATCTATATCTCCCTATATCCACCTATATCTCCCTAAATCATACTTTCTATATGTCTACGTGCATTGAAATGATATCTTTTAATATCCAAGTTCCATTTTTAAATCAAAAGACTGCAACAGCAGTATTTTTATGGACATATTGATATAATTATGCTGAGAAAGGTGTGACAAAGGGCAACGATTTTAAATTAAACATATATTTCTTCTACTCTTAATGGTATCGAAGCTGAAACGAATAAGGTCAGTGAAGGAAGGTCAAGTCTTTGTTAAATCCCAGTTCCTAAGCAACCTCTTTTCTACCTTCATTCTTGTCCAGCGTGTAAAGGAAAGGCACTCGGAGAACCTTCTCAAAGTTCCCAGAAGACTACAATATAAGCATGTCACTGCAAATACCTCCATCAGTAATTCGAAGTGCATCGATACTTGAAAATGTCTCCACTCCGATTTTTCTACATTTTCGCCATGATCTTATCCGCAATCAATATGACACTTGGATTTCTTCTGCCACTGCCTGCGCCAGTTCCACTTGTAGTGCCTTACCCAAAATCGTTCCAGGTCATCACAGACAACAGCCCCATTTACCTACAAAACGCAGCACGGCGACTGCTTCCCCTGAATGTGTATAAAGCTGCTCAATAAAAAATTACAAATATATTTTTTACCTTTATCTTCCTATAGCTTCTTCCTGTGTCATGGCAGGACACATGGCACATTTATCTACAAAATGCAGCACAGCGACTGCTTCCCCTGAATGTGTATAAAGCTGTCCAATAAAAATTCAACAAATATATTTTTGACCTATCTCTTCCTTAGATGTCGATGAAATTTACTATATGTGTATTCTAGATGTAAAATGTGTCATGGCAGGGTACTGGTGTCAACATCATATACATATACGAACGTCGAATCCGGTTTCTGACCTGACAATACATCTATCTATATATATATATATATATATATATATATATATATATATATATATATATATATATATATATATATATATATATATATATATGGGTATATCATATATATATATATATATATATATATATATATATATATATATATATATATATATATATATATATATATATATATATATATATATATATGATATGTATAATATCTAACTCTGCATGTATATATATATATATAATATATATATATATATATATATATATATATATATATATATATATATATATATACATGTAATCATGTAATATTTATCTCCCTCGTGTATTAATTGTGATTTGTATATCCACATTCATCTTATCATTATTATCCATCTTCATATAACTGTCAAATGTCTATGTATATCTGTCTTCTTAAATCTAGCTCACAATATCTATATACACCTTTCTTCGTATATCCATCTATCTGTAAATATATATATCCATCCTTATACCTTATATTCCTATCTCCCCATATCTATCTATCTATCTATCTATCTATCTATCTATCTATCTATATATATATATATCTATCTATATCTATATCTATATCTATCTATATCTATATCTATATATATATATATATATATATATATATATATATATATATATATATATATATCCTATCTACATATCTATCTATATTATATATATATCCATCTGCCTATATTAACCTTTAATTTTTCCCCATACCTATCTTTATCTATATCTATATATATCTATATTTCCCTATATTACCTATATGCATATATATCCCTATACCTATCTTTATCTCTCTCTCTCTCTCTCTCTCTCTCTCTCTCTCTCTCTCTCTATATATATATATATATATATATATATATATATATATATATATATATATATATATCCCTATATCCATCTATATTTCCTATATCCATCTATGTCTCCCTATATTCACCTATATCTCCCTAAATCATACTATCTATATGTCTACGTGCATTGAAATGGTATCTTTTAATATCCAAGTTCCTTTTTTAAATCAAAAGACTGCAACAGCAGTATTTTTATGAACATATTGATATAATTATGCTGAGAAAGGTGTGACAAAGGGCAACGATTTAAATTAAACATATATTTCTTCTACTCTTAATGGTATCGAACTGAAACGAATAAGGTCAGTGAAGGAAGGTCAAGTCTTTCTTAAATCCCAGTTCCCAAGCAACCTCTTTCCAACCTTCATTCTTGTCCAGCGTGTCAAGGAAAGGTACTCGGGGAACCTTATCAAAGTTCCCAGAAGACTACAATATAAGCATGTCACTGCAAATTCCTCCATCAGTAATTCGAATTCCATCGATACTTGAAAATGTCTCCACTCCGATTTTTCTACATTTTCGCCATTTTTCTTATCCGCAATCAATGGGACATTTGGATTTTCTGCCACTGCCTGCGCCAGTTCCACTTGTAGTGCCTTACCCAAAATCGTTCCAGGTCATCACAGACAACAGCCCCATTTACCTACAAAATGCAGCACAGCGACTGCTTCCTTAAATGTGTATCAAGCTATCCAATAAAGAATTGATTTCTTACAATATTTTCTCGATTTATATTTTCCCTACATCTCGTTACTAGAAGTATATACATTTTAATATTTAGTATATATATATATATATATATATATATATATATATATCTAGTATATGTAGTCCTTTCCGTGGCACATATTTTTTGACCTTTATCTCCTTATATCTTCTTCCTCTGTCATGGCAGGAAGCCATGACACATGACTACAAAATGCAGCACGACGACTGCTCTCCCTGAATGTGTGTAAAGCTGTCCAGTAAAAAATCAACAAATATATTTTTGACCTATCTCTTCCTTAAATGTCGATGAAATTTACTAAAAGTGTATTCTAGATGTAAAATGTGTCATGGCACGGTACAGGTGTCAACATCATATACGAACGTCGAATCCATAATCTGAGCTGACAACATATCCACCCTTTTCAGGAATCACGCAGATGACACAGATCACCCCATGCATCGAAGAGATTTTTTCAGTCTTAGCAAGCACACCATACCACCAGCAGCTCCTTATCATGGAGAGCATACTGACATACATACACAAACCATCTCTAAGTAATAATGAAACCTCCACACTACTCTTGTGCTTTTAAGATAAAGAAATGACCGTAAGTAGTGGCCTTTTGGTTGTGTATTTTATTTTCTTATGTTTCGTTTTGTTTTTGTTTTTATCCATGCATTTTTTCGTTTTAACTGTATTCTTACGTTCCTTTTGTACTAGTCTTCTATGTTAAACCTTTTTTAGTGTTTTAATAGTTTTAGTATAACTTTAGTTTTATCCTTTTTACTTGCTTTATTAGTTTATTTTGTGTTGTCTAATTTTGTAACGCCCACTTAGGAATTTTCTGTTATTTTATAGTTTCCTTATAGTGTACCTTCTCCATTAGATTGGCTTGAGAATGGATTAAGTTGATAATCCGAACGTCGCCCAATAAACATGATGTCCCAGCCCTGGTGTTGCTTTTCTTGATACGACTGCGCTTCCCACGCAATGAACCATCAGAAATGTCCTAACTATATATATATATATATATATATATATATATATATATATATATATATATATATATACTATATATATATATATCATTCGTGAATCAGTAACCGTTTATCTTAACTCTTTATTTATCTAATTACCTCTGTGTATATATGTAATCATTTCAGTCTTTATCTCCCTCGTGTATTAATTGTTATTTACATATCCACGTTCATCAATCATTATCATCCATCTTTATATAGCTGTGAAATATCTATGTACATCCATCTTCTTAAATCTAGCTCCCAATATCTATACACCTTTCTTCTTATATCTATCTGTAAAATATATATCCATCCTTACACTTTATAAATGTATCTCCCTATATCTATATATATCAACCTGTCTATATTTATTATATCTATCTATATCCATCTGCCTATATTAATCTATATTTATCTCCATATACCTATCCGTATCTCTCTCTATATATCTATATCTCCCTATATCAATTTATATCCATCTCCTTATATTCACATATATACCCCTACATTTATCTATATCCATCTGTCTATATTAATCTATATTTATCTCCCTATACCTATATTTGTCTATCTCTCTACATATATCTATATTCATCTATATCCCTATGCCTATCTCTCTCTATATATCTATATCTCCCTATATCCATCTATATCTATCCCTAAATCATACTATCTATATATGTCTACGTGCATTTAAGTGATATCTTTTAATATCCAAGTTCCATTCTTAATTGAAAGACTGCGACAACAGTATTTTATCGACATATTAATATAATTATGTTGAGAAAGGTGTGACAAAAGGCAACGATTTGAAATTATACATATATTTCTTCTACTCTTAATGGTATCGAAGCTGAAACGAATAAGGTCAGTGAAGGAAGGTCAAGTCTTTATGAAATCCCAGTTCCTAAGCAACCTCTTTTCTACTTTCATTCTTGTCCAGCGTGTTAAGGAAAGGTACTCGGGGAACCTTCTCAAGTTCCCAGAATACTACAATATAAGCATGTCACTGCAAATACCTCCATCAGTAATTCGAAGTGCATCAATACTTGAAAATGTCTCCACTCCGATTTTTTCTACATTTTCGCCATGATCTTATCCGCAATCAATGTGACACTTGGATTTCTTCTGCCACTGCCTGCGCCAGTTCCACTTGTAGTGCCTTACCCAAATCGTTCCAGGTCATCACAGACAACAGCCCCATTTACCTACAAAATGCAGCACGGCGACCGCTTCCCCTGAATGATTATAAAGCTGCTCAATAAAAAATTGACAAATATATTTTTGACCTTTATCTCTTCCTTAATTCTCGATGAAATTTACTAAAAGTGTAAAATGTGTCATGACAGGATACAGGTGTCAATATCATGTACATATACGAACGTAGAATCCAAAATCTGACCTGACAATATATCTATCTATAACTATTAACTATAATATATATATATATATATATATATATATATATATATATATATATATATAATTCATGTAATCATTTCAATCTTTATCTCCTTCGTGTATTAATTGTTATTTACATAT
Organism: Penaeus vannamei; assembly: GCF_003789085.1. NCBI lineage: Eukaryota > Metazoa > Arthropoda > Malacostraca > Decapoda > Penaeidae > Penaeus > Penaeus vannamei. The sequence continues at coordinate 681,078 of NW_020872807.1, read as the reverse complement.
CCACATTCATCTATCATTATCATCCATCTTTGTATAGCTGTGAAATATCTATGTACATCCATCTTCTTAAATCTAGCTCCCAATATCTATATACACCTTTCTTCCTATATCTATCTGTAGATATATATATCCATCCTTACACCTTATAAATCTATCTCCCCATATCTATCTATATCCATCTGCCTATATTAATCTATATTTATCTCCCTATACTTATCCGTGTCTCTCTACATATATCTGTATCTCCCTATATCAATATATATCTATCTCCCTATATTCACATATATACCTCTACATTTATCTATATCCACCTGCCTATATTATCTATATTCTCTCCCTATACCTATCTCTCTATATATACCTATATTCATCTATACCCCTAGGCCTATTTCTTTCTATCTCTCTCTATGTATATCTATATCTCCCTATATCCATCTATATCTATCTCCCTATATCCATCTATATCTATCTCCCTATATCCATCTATATATATCTCCCTTAATCGTACTATCTATATATGTCTACGTGGATTTAAATGATATCTTTTAATATCCAAGTTCCATTCTTAAATGAAAGACTGCGACAACAGTATTTTATGGACATATTAATATAATTATGTTGAGAAAGGTGTGACAAAGGGCAACGATTTGAAATTATACATATATTTCTTCTACTCTTAATGGTATCGAACCTGAAACGAATAAGGTCAGTGAAGGAAGGCCAAGTCTTTCTTAAATCCCAGTTCCTAAGCAACCTCTTTTCTACCTTCATTCTTGTCCAGCGTGTTAAGGAAAGGTACTCGGGGAACCTTTTCAAAGTTCCCAGAATACTACAATATAAGCATGTCACTGCAAATATATCCAACAGTAATTGGAAGTGCATCGATACTTGAAAATGTTTCCACTCCGATTTTTCTACATTTTCGCCATGATCTTATCCGCAATCAATGGGACATTTGGATTCCTTCTGCCGCTGCCTGCGCCAGTTCCACTTGTAGTGCCTTACCCAAAATCGTTCCAGGTCATCACAGACAACAGCCCCATTTACCTACAAAACGCAGCACAGCGACTGCTTCCCCTGAATGTGTATAAAGCTGCTCAATAAAAATTGACAAATATATTTTTGACCTTTATATCCTTATATCTTCTTAATCTGTCATGGCAGGAAACCATAACACACGACTACAAAATGCAGCACGACGACTGCTCCCCCTGAATGTGTGTAAAGCTGTCCAGTAAAAAATCAGCAAATATATTTTTGACCTATCTCTTCCTTAAATGTCGATGAAATTTACTAAAAGTGTATTCTAGATGTAAAATGGGCATGGCAGGGTACGGGTGTCAACATGTACATATACGAACGTCGAATCCATACTCTGACCTGACAATATATCTATCTATATATATATCGCTGTGCTGCATTTTGTAGGTAAATGGGGCTGTGATGACCTGGAACGATTTTGGGTAAGGCACTGCAAGTGTAACTGGCGCAGGCAGTGGCAGAAGAAATCTGCATCGATTTATCTCTTATATGAGCATTTCGACCTATATTCATCTACATATGTATATATATACACATCTCGGTACTAGAAGTGTATTTTTATGTTCAGTAATATGTGCCACGTCATAGTGCCCATGTCGTCTTGATGACTCAAAAGGAATTTAAGAAATTAATGAATTTAAAGATGAATGAAGATAATGATGCTTATTCAAAATCTATCTAGACATTGTATCAGAAAACAAGAGTAACCTGAATATCAATTATTTGGTATATTTTTACATACTGACATAGGAATGCCGAGACGTTATATATAGTATTAGTATATTAATATATTCATCTTTCATTATTTATCTATATAGGCATTTATATGTATTAATATAGCTATCGGGATACATGTAATTATCTTTACCACCTTTATTCAGCTTTTTATGCTTATCTTCGTCAAGTATCTGCACCAATTTATCTCTCTTCCTATACATGTTTTTCTATCTACATATATATGTATGTATATATATATATATATATATATATATATATATATATATATATATATATATATATATATATATATATATATATATATATATATATATTCCTACCAATGTTAGTCTATCGTCCTATTTCTGTAAGTCTATATCCCTGAATCCTTATCTATCTCTTTATGTATCTATATCTATATGTGCCTATCATATACATATAGAGTTCATACAGTCTATTTATGAATTAATTTGTTCATCTGTAATTGATTTTTTATCTGAAGATGCATATCTTTCTATTTACATATAGTTATCTTTATATTCATATGTGTAATTATTTATATCTATATCATTACGTTACTCCATCATTTCATTTTCCCTTTGTATGAATTGTTATCCACGTAGCTATATTCGTCTACCAATGTTATCTATCTTAATATACCGGGAGATCTATATGTATCTCCATCAACTGATATATCTATATATCTATATACAATATATCTATCTCTATATATCCATCTCTCTCTCTATATATCCATGTATCCATCTCTCTATATATATCCATGTATGCATCTCTTATATATATCCATGCATCCATCTTTATATGTCCATGTATCCATCTATATATATGTAATCCATAGCTTTATCTATTCATCTCTCTATATATCCTATATACGTATCTCTCTGTTTATACCTTTATGTATCTATATATCCCTATATCTCTCTATATCACTGTATTATATATCCCTGAATCTCCCTCTACAAAGATGGATAACATTAGTAGACGAATATAGATACATAGATAGCAATTCATACACAGGGAAAGTGACTTGAGATAAAATAATTACATATACAATTATTACAAACTAGATTGCACAGGAAGATATAGACCAAAAATATATTTATCAATTCTTTATTGGACAGCCTGATACACATTTAAGGGAAACAGTCGCTGTGCTGCATTTTGTAGGTAAATGGGGCTGTTGTCTGTGATGACCTGGAACGATTTTGGGTAAGGCACTACAAGTGGAACTGGCGCAGGCAGTGGTAGAAGGAATCCAAGTGTCACATTGATTGCGGATAAGATCATGGCGAAAATGTAGAAAAATCGGAGTGGAGACATTTTCAAGTATTGATGCACTTGGAATTACTGATGGAGGTATTTTCAGTGACATGCTTATATTGTAGTGTTCTGGGAACTTTGAGAAGGTTCCCCGAGTGCCTTTTCGTACACACGTTGGTCGAGAATGAAGGTAGAAAAGGGGTTGTTTAGGAACTGGGATTTAAGGAAGATTTGACCTTCTTTCACTAACCTTCCGTAATCTACGAATTTGAAACTATACATAAAGTCACAGCAAGAGGAAAGTCGACTGTAGAACAAGCAAAGGACGAAAACGACTGTAAAATAATTCTCTTGATGTAGGGAAAATATAAACTAAGAAAATGTTTGCAAAATGTTCTTCATTGGATAGCTTTAACATAGTAGATAGATGCTGAGTATAGTATCTAAAATAAAAGAAGGCATATTAGTGTGGGACGACTCATAAAGCGAAATCATATAATTCTTAAAATTGTCTTTGAAGGATCGAAGACTAGTTGTGTGTTTAAATTAACCTAGTATATTATTCCGTACTACATTTCCTCGACATTCTTGCCGACTAATGTCGATTCGATCAGCGTGTGTCAGCTAGTGCTGACGGGACATATATAGTATAATATATATAAGATATACACATATAAATGTATAGATATACATGTATATATACGTATATATATGTATGTATATATAAAAACATATAAATATCAATATACATAGGAAGAAATATAAGTTGAATACGTTACACTGTACTATATATATATATATATATATATATATATATATATATATATATATATATATATATATATATATATATATACATATATATATATATATATATATATACACACATGTATATGTATATTTATACATGTATAAACATATATAGATTATGTATCTATAAAATACGTATAGATATATATAAATTCATATATATAAGTATATATGTGTGTATGAAGATAGAGAAACATAGGATTATGAATAAAGATGTGTAGATAGAAATGCATATATAGGAAGAAATATAAATTGAGGAAGACATATAGATCTACGGTTGTATGAAGATAGATACGTAGATAGAGATGGAGAGACATGTATGCGAAGGCTTTTGTGTCCGTTAAGTGGTCATAGCAACCACGTCGAGGATGGACTTTAAATAAACGCTCTTTACCTGGATTAACGCTTCACCGGATTTGATAAAAATGATTTCCTCTTTTATGTAAATATATATATGTATATATATATATTATATATATATATATTTATATTTATATCCTTTATATGTATATATAATATATATATATATATATATATATATATATATATATATATATATATATATATATATATATATATATATACATATACCATAAAAGAAGGATTATTATCGCACACACAAAACGTCGAGGATAGACAATATACACTTCACCTGAATATATATATATATATATATATATATATATATATATATATATATATATATATATATATATATAATATATATATATATATATATATATATATATACATAGTACAGTGGTATTCTTCCTATGTATATTGATATTTATATGGAATCGATTTTTTTTTCTTTTCCGTTTTATGTAAAGGTAATATCAACTGTGTTCAATGTAAGTTCTATACATTGCAAAGTAGGTGATATTATCACACGCGCACATATATATCAGTATTTATTCTCCCTGCATTGTATTGGTAAATGGAAATTAATTAGTTTCATTTTCTTATTGAAAGAACGATAGATGGAGTGATGGTGAAACACGGTATGCAGAGTGGGAAACTAATCAAAGAGAAAAGAGGAGATACAGGATCTGAAGGGATGGAAGGGAATGCGCTAGGAACAGCAATATATAGATAACGAGAAAGATAATAGGAAAATTGGTGTGCCCGTTGGAAGAAAAGGTAGAAAGAACTAAAAGGAACAGAGAAGGATGAGAATTTAGAGACGTAGAAATGGTTGGATATACAAAGAAATTGACTTAGAAGGACTGACAGATGCGTTGTTATGCCATTTAAAGAAAGAAAACAAGTGCCGTAATCTATGAAATTAAATCTATAGATAAGAGGCCAGAGGAAACTCGACAGTAGAGCAAGCGAAGGACGAGAAAGACTGCAAAGATTTTAGTAGTTCTCTTGATGTAGGTAAAATATAAACCAAGAAACAGTTAAAGTTTAACAATCAATTCTTTATTGGATAGCTTTATACACATTCAAGGGAAGCAGTCGCTGTGCTGCATTTTGTAGGTAAATGGGGCTGTTGTCTGTGATGACCTGGAACGATTTTGGGTAAGGCACTACAAGTGGAACTGGCGCAGGCAGTGGCAGAAGGAATCCAAGTGTCACATTGATTGCGGATAAGATCATGGCGAAAATGTAGAAAAATCGGAGTGGAGACATTTTCAAGTATTGATGAACTTTGATGACAATGCTATATTGTACTCTTCTGGGGACTTTAAGAGGATTCCCGAGTGCCTTCTCATAGCATGTTGGTCGAGAATTAACGTAGATTAGAGGTTATTTAGGAATTGGGATTTATATTTACCTGTATGTCATCCCTTTCGCATTATTATATCTATATATCCACGCAAAACGATGCTCTTGCGGTCTTTTGGTCCAATAAATGGAACTTCGACATTGGAAAATGTCCTTTTAAAGCAATGAAAGTAAAACTTATATGCACGTAAGTAGAGACAGATATAGAGAAATATATATATATATATATATATATATATATATATATATATATATATATATATATATAGAGAGAGAGAGAGAGAGAGAGAGAGAGAGAGAAGAGAGAGAGAGAGATCTATATATAGGTAGATAAAGGAAAATATATACAAATATATAGGAAGATATATATGATAGATGGATATAGATTTATGAGGAGAGATGGATCTAGATATATTTAAATACGGAAATAGATGAAGATGGAGGAAGTAGTTTAATATATATATATATATATAATATATATATATATATATATATATAATTAATATATATATATATATATTATATATATATATATATATAGATAGGGAGTTATATATATAGAAATAAATAAATAAAGATATATGTATTCAGAGGGACATAGATATACATAGATATAGATAGATAGATGAGGAGATTGATATTTATAATAGAGTAATAGATGAGGTGAGAGGAATATTAACATGCAGGTACGACATTAGATGAAGATTGAGAAGGTAGATTAATTCATATATATTTAGAAGTATATGAAGAAAGACAAACCTTGGTATATGAATATAGTTTTGTAGGGATATGAAGGTATATAAACCTAGGTAACTGAAGAAAAAAAATTATAAAGGAAGAGATATCAATTGATGCAAATACATATAAATCTTAAGTTATAAAGATACATACCATAGGTAGATGAATGTAAATATGTAGATAGAAATAGATACATAGGGAGAGATAAAGTGATGTAGGTACATAAAGAGATATAAATAATTAGATATTTAGGTAGAAGAGTAATACATAAATATATTAGAGTTGATATCGGCACCATGCCATAGCACATTTTACTGAATATAGCAATTTAGAATCCACATTCAGTAAATCTCTTGGAGATTTAGGAAAATATAGATCAAGAAATTGAAAAATCAATACTTTATTAGATAGCTTAGTACCGATTTAAGGGAACCAGTGGTTGTGGTGCATATGAATTATATTTGGTATTTTTTTACAACAAGATGATGATTTTACAGAGATGTTTAGCCATTTCCTTTACAGCATATGAGGGTATGATTGTGTTACACGTAATATAAGAGCTTCGTGTTATTTCTTACTTCTGCAAATCTTAGATACCATTTTTTCATTGTGTATACAGTTTTGAAAAATTGCTTCATACCATTTATAGATTAATTATATATATGTATGTATATATTTAAATATTCAATGACCACTCTATAACACAATTAATGAATTTCAACCTGTGTATTTATGATGCACATTTACCATTTCTATTCATCGACACATACGTGCGCGCGTATATAAATATACAGAGAAGGGATAAAACCTGTGTTAGTAATGTCATGTTACCTAAATCGCACATGCTGAATGTTTCTACCAATATATGAATTTTTCTCCAACTGCAGTGAAAGATAAAAATATTGAAAGTGGAAACTTGCAATATGAAATCATTGTTCTAATATTCCATATTGGGAAAAGTCAACTCTTTCCCTTTGATAGAATTAGTTCACTTAATTTCCCACGATAGCTGGACGGCTCCGTTAAGTAATCATGGCAATCACGTCAAGGTTAGATTTTAGATAACACGCAACTCTTGATGTAGGGAAAATATAAACCAATGGTTGAAAAAATACATTCTTTATTGGATGGCTTTATACTCATTCAAAGGAAGCAGTCGGTGTGCTGCATTTTTTTAGGAAAATGGGGCTGTTGTCTGTGATGACCTGGAACGATTTTGGGTAAGGCACTACAAGTGGAACTGGCGCAGGCAGTGGCAGAAGAAATCCAAGTGTCACATTGATTGCGGATAAGATCATGGCGAAAATGTAGAAAAATCGGTGTGGAGACATTTTCAAATATTGATGCAATTGGAATTACTGATGGAGGTACAGTTCAGTTCAGTTAGATTTGCGAAGTCATGCTTCGCCCGGGCCTTTTCTCTGGGGTGCCCGGCCTGTGTTAACTATTTCTAGTTAACTCAAATGTTTTCTTTGAAACTGCATGCTTACCGCGGTGGCTGGATTGCAAGCAAGCGATCCAGCTGCCATGGTGAAAGCATGTTCACACCCTTTTTACCAGCCCGGCGGCTGTGGTGGGTGGTCCCTGTCTCAGAAATTGTGTGTGTACACAATTCTGCAAGTAATGTAACAGGGTGGCGTTAGGCTCGCCGCAGTGTTTACATGACCTCCCAGACTCACTGTCAATAATTTGCCAAGCGCATTGGTAACCTAGTTTTAGTCTGAATAGTATGACTTCGGTACCTTCTTTTGTGTTGGAGAAGGGCCAGTGGCTCATAGCCTGAAGCATCTGAGTACCACTTGGCAGCGAGCGATTTTGTGGATGTTTTCTCTATGTGCTCCCCGGAGGACCGCACACGCTGCAGCTTTGGACCTTGGCTCAGTCCCCTTCGGCTGGGTTAACGATCATGGAGGATGGGGGCATACCCCTGCCCTTTTCGGCTAGTTTATCAGCAAGCTCGTTTCCCTTTATGCCTATGTGGCTTGGGACCAGTTTAGATGATTCTTCTACCTTGACTAAGGATTCTTTGGGCTATGTATAATACTGTTGTCAAGAGGTAGATGTTATCTGGGGCATGCTATGTGTAAAAACTGTCAATAGTGTGCTCTTGAATCTGTGTGAATGACAACGTGTCCTCGCCTCAGGGACGCGTTTGTCAATGCTTCCATGATCGCAACCGTTTCAGCCTGAAGCGTTGAGGCATTGTCAGTGACCCTAATGGATGCTTGTGATCCTTTGGTTGCAAAGCCGGCGCCTGCAGGTATGGTTTATTGGATCCACGGATCCGTCCGTGTAGTAAGTTATACTACCCGGCGGAGTTATTTGTTCAATGACCCTTTGTGCTTGTGCCTTTAGGGCTAGGCATGGGAATATTGATCTTTTCTCATTGTGAGATTTAAAATTGAGAATTCGATTCATTTCATTTGCCCACGGCGGGGGTTCTTTGTAGTCAGGGTGGGGGGAGTCCATACCCTTGGCAAGCAATAAATCTTTTAGTTGAAAGCGTATCAAAAACTCTGGCTGTATGTGTGAGCCAGGAATTGTCTGCAAACAACTTAATAGTCTTTGTTGTAGGCGCTGAGAACTCTTTGTCTTAAATAGGAGTTTGTGGGGCTGCAGGACCTTGGAAAGGAAACTGTGCTGCCATTAGATCAATTCTAGTGTCCACGGACGGTAATCAGTTTTCCATGAGGAGGTTGATGACCTTTTGTCCACTTAGGTGCACCTAGAATGATCCTGGCTGCTTCGTTTTGTATTGTTTCCAGTTTTTTTCTTTTAATGTTGTGCTGGAAGCAATGAGGGCGACAGATGCATAGTCAATAATAGGACGGACAGCATGTACATAGAATGATCTTAGTACTTTGTGTCCTGCTCCTATGTGTCTCCCTGTCATGACTTTCATGACTGACACTCTTTCCTTGGTTCTGTCAAGCAGGTATTGGATCTCCTTTTTGAAAGTGAGTGTGTGTCCTATCCATACACCAAGGTATAGATAGTCCTTCACCCATTCCAGATCCATACCCTGTATGGTGAGTTGTTTGTTTTGACATTGGTTCTCAGTGCCATTGCTTTGGATTTTGCTGCTGATATTTTTAGACCCGTCCTACAACACTCTTCAGACACCAGGTTCAGACAACGCTGAGCCCTAGTTAGGCAGTGGTTGCCAGAGGCTATGATTGCCAAGTCATCTGCATAAGAGATGATCTTGCATCCCTCTGGCAGGTGAATGTCGAGTATGTTGGACATGAGGGTATTAAAACAGGGCTGGACTAAGGAACCCCTCCCTGAGGAGTCCATTTAAGTGGCATGTGCTGTGAGAGGTGGCCTTGAAATCTGACATTTGCTGATCTATTTTTAAAATAGTCAGCTATCCAGGCCAAGAGTCTGCCTTTGACTCCTTTGTGGATTAGGGTCTCTTGAATGGCAAGTGGACTTGCCAATTCAAAAGCCTTCTCCAGGTCAAGGAAGACAACCACGGCGGGCGAGGTGCAGATTGTGTGCTTAAGAGTGTGGAAATGCTATGAGCAGTGCTCTTACCCCTTGTGAACCCGTGCAGGTGTTCATGAGGGGACCCGTTTTCCATCGGAGCCTGTTGAGTACCATCTTTCTCAGCTGTTTTGCCCATGCAGCTGAGAAGAGAGATGGGGCGGTACTTGCCAGGCTCCTTTGGCTTTGGGATGGGAACTATTGTGGCTTGTTTCCAGTTCTGGGGCACTGTGGCTGTTTGCCAGGATTTGTTGATAACCTGCAAGAATGCAAGTTCTCCTGCAAGGCCTAGATGAGAAATGATGGGGTGAGAGATCCCATCAGATCCCGGTGCTGACCCAGAACTAGATTTGTATGATTTTTCTTAGTTCCCTAAGAGAGAACAAGGCATCTGCTTCATCAGCTTCGAGTGCCTTGTCTCTTATGAGAGCAAGTCTTTCTGGATTTAAGTTTTTGTTGTTTTTCTCTCATCATTGGAGGCAGATTGTTGGTGCTGGTTCTGGCAGAGAACTCAAGCACCAATCTGTTAGCCTCTGATTGTGGGTCATGATGAGTGCATTTCGGGGCTTGGCGGCTTGTCGCTTGCCTGACCCGTTTCCACAGCTCTGTAAGGCTGGTCTGGTACCCAAAAGACTGGCACCATTCCAGCCATTTTTCCTGCCTTACTCTGTTGGCAGTTTCCTTGCATCCACAACAGCTTCCCTCAGCAGGGCCAGGTTGTCGGGAGATCTTTGCCGTCGGAAGTTTTTTCTACACATATTAACCCTGTGGTTGACCTCTTTGATCTCGTCATTATAGTACCAGGCGTCTTTGTGAGTTCTGGACCATGGACGAGTTTTGGGAATGGTTTGTGAGGCTGCCTGGTTTATGGCCTGGATTAGCCTTGCCTCTAGCACATCCACATCTTCATTATCGTTATTGGGTACATTGTCTTTCAGACATCGAGCCAAGCCTTCCTGGAAGGCAAACCAGTTGGCCTTGTCAGTTTTCCATTTAGGAATGTGATGTTGGTCTTTGGGCTGGACCTGCATCCATAGTGTGGTGACTATGCCGTAGTGATCACTAGTAACTGTATCATCAACACACCATCGAATTCTCTCCACCATTGTTGCAGTGGCAAAGGTGAGGTCTAGGACCCCTCCCTTCACATGCGTTGGTTCTTTGGTGTTGAGAAGAGCGATCTCAGGGAATGTCTCAAAGCACTTCTGCTATGTGAATGCCTGCCGCGTTCGGCCTTTTGCGGGGATTTCAGCATGGCCATGTGTGCATGAAGTCTCCCCCTATGATCACTCGGTCTTGTGCTTGCAGTAGCACAGACCTGGTTTTAGATCTAAGCTCTCACACAGTGGTTTGCTATAAAATATTGTATATTTTTATAGAGGCCCCCAGGTAGCTGAATCTCAACAGCAAGAGATTCAACACCATCTCCACAGTGCGGCGGATTGGCTATTAAGGAGCAAGGGATAGCTTCTTTTACCAGGGTCATCAGGCCTCTAGCACCATCCAGGTTTGGAGTGGTGAAGGCATGATATCCTGAGAAGCACACGGATCCCATTGTTAATGTCTCCTGGAGCATGACGACGTCAATGCTCCTTGCTCGCACAATGGACTGGAGAAATGAGTTCTTGCTTTATAGCTACAGATATTCCACTGCAGTATGCTTAGATTGTGTGCCATGATGGTTACTCAGTGTCACTTGCTTCATCTTCTGATGCCCCAGTGCTGGTGGCATCAGATAAATACAGATCCTCATTGATTGAGGATTGTACAACTTCCTCTAAGTCAGACACTCCGGTTAAGGCCTTACCAGGGGATGTAGGGCCTAGGTTGGAAGTGTCACCTTGGTTCGGAGGACGAGACTTTGGCTGTACAGACTCGGCCTGCTGCACAGTTTCAGTCTGTTCCTGACAGAGACTAGCTGGGGTTTTTATGTGATTGTTTCTTTTTGAAGCTAGCCTGTCATCCGAGGATTTGGGGAGGGGAGCGCTGCTCGTTATCGGTTTGGAGGCTTCTAGCTTCCCTTTCCCTTCAGAGCTGCCACAGTTTGGGTCATAGCTGTCATGGCGACCTGCACTGCTTTCTCCGCCTCCTCACTGGTCCTTCCCCAAGGCTGTTGCTACTGCAGAAAACTACAGCAACTCAACAGGAGAGTCATATCTTTCTCGTCAAAGAAAAGATTATCATCTACTGGGGGGACCATTGCTGTGGGCTTTGAACCTTTTTCCCTTTGGTTCTTTTTTGTGGTTTTGCCACTAGCAAGCTCGGGGAATTCCTCTCTGTTAGAGGTATCCAATTTTCTCTGTGTGTGGGCGACTCCTTCCTCTTAGGAGGTCGGGGAGTCTTCTCCTTTTTTATTTTGTTTTTTGTTTTGACCCCAGACGTGGGTACCTGGGGCGCAGGGACAAAGTCGGGACGTTTTTTGGCTAACTCCTGCTTTTAATCACTGCCTGTTTCCTGACAGAGCAAGCCAGACTCCAGGCATGATGTTTTTTGGCACAGTTTGGACACTTGGCTGTTGTGTCCTTCTGGCCATCTTTGTGTCCTTAATACACACTTCCGTTTCATGTGCCTCGCTGCAAAACCACACATTTGGCTTTGGCCTTGCAGTTGGCCTGGTGATGCCCGAATTTTTGGCACGTGAAAACACCTCAAGGGCTCTGGCACATATGTCCTGAGCTTGTATGAGCCCCAGTTTACCCAGATCAAGGGTGGTGATTGGGGCTCCCTTGAGATAACAAGGACTTGCCTGGTTGGAGACTTCCCTTTGGTCATGCGGGAAGCTTCCACCACTTGTGGGTAGAGACGTGATCACCTCCACGTCGAACCCTAGTGGGAAAGCCAAGTAGCACCATCTTGGATTTTTTCTCTTGGGGAGGTCAGTGGTGAGATACACACCTTCCTCCCATCTTTAAGCACCTTGATTTCCTGCAGGAAGTTTCATGGTGGCTTTGTCTTTGGGGGCAATGATCATGCCCTCATCTCTGGAGATTCGGATTGATAATCTCACATTTCTTTCCTTCTCCAATGCCCTTACCAGCTGGTATGCATTGTCGAAGTCTTCAGGTTTTTTTGGTACCTTAAACCGCGTTAGTCGACTTGGGGTGTGTTCTGCCTCTTCATCAGAGTCAGTCTCCAACCCTTCGTCGCTTCACGCCTCCCCTTTTGCAGGGGTTTAAGGCCTTTTGGAAGTGGGGGCAGCTGTTTTGGCTGGTACAGCTGGAGCCCCTTCTTGACTGAGGGAAGTTCTGAGGGGAGTTCAGGCTTTCCCTCAGTCTGGTGTGCAAGGACAGACTTTGTGTTTGGTGGTTCTGTCTTGTCCTTGCTCGGTTCAGCAGGCCGGACACGTTTCGGCGCTGCTTTGGGTTTTCTTTCGCCCCCCTGCAGCCTTGAAAGGCTCCAGGGTGACTGCCATCGTCGGATTCATTTTGTGGTCATTTAGAGAATTGGAAAGTGATTTTCCCCTTTCGGGGGTTATATCTTTATACCTCCTCTCTGGGTGAGGTCTGAAGAAGGGCCTCACAAAAAAAAAGCTCTGATCCTACACTCGACCCTTCAGCACCACAGGACAGGAGATCCCCCTGGGTGGGCTGAACTTGGAGTTTTGGTGTGGTAAACGCTCTGCACCCCAATCCTTGCTACAAGGGGGTGTGATCACGTCACCGCAGCCCAGGCGAATGTTGGAAATCAAACGTTTCCCGCAGGCCCAGGCTTGCACCAGGAAATCAGAAAAGAAGAGGGCAAGAGAGTAAGACACCGAAAAGACGCCCTTGGTGCGTGGCCACAAACTATTGTCCAGGACCAGAGGGTCCAGACCTGGTTTGAAACCTCGCTCTCCAAGGGAGCGGTAGTGGGGCACTTCCTACAAGAGAAGGCCTGGCCAATTGTCGCGGGCGAACACGAGAAATTGGCGGAGCTCTTTGTGTAGTTTGTTGTCAAATAATATCGTAATCAAGCTCTGGAGAATCACGCCAAGTGTAGTGTGACAAGCCTGCCAATGGTGAATTCTCCCTGCACACCACAGGAGAGAGAGGGCCTGTAAGGTGTGTACACCACAGGGAGAGTGATGGAGGTATTTGCAGTGACACGCTTATACTGTAGTATTCTG
>NW_020872807.1:657169-659669 GCF_003789085.1 Penaeus vannamei | reverse complement strand
GACATATTCGTATACTCTAATGTTCATATGCCACTGTGTATATCATAAGTAATGTATTTTTTATAAGCCATTATTAACTCTTTCCCCTTTTACACAAAAATGGACAAAATATCTCGAAAAAAACTACAATACAACAGAGAAAAAAATGTTTTTAAAAGATAAGAACTCATAACTTTAAAATGTTAAAAGAACCAGTTCAGACTGATAGCCGAAACAAATCTTCAATTAATCTATTTATGGAAATGGTGTGAAATATATATTTTTAATGTATTGGAAAACTGACTCCTGACGCATAGAAAATCTAGCTGCGGTTAATAGACTCCACCTTGGCCAATCATTCTTGAGAATCCCTACAGCGGATGGACATGTTGATCCATTGCAACAAGTATGGCTTCACTGACATCTACGCCAGAAGAGGGGAAATATTAACCACGCACGCTCCTAGCTTTGGCCAAATTAAAGAGACAGCTTTCTCGACTTTCGTGTTTCTTTATTTGGGTAAAGCAAATTAATTGTCACACACAAATCTTCATTCATTGTCTGCATAACTTCATGCCGATATTTTCTCTTTAGCTGTAAGGGAACTGCCACATCTGTAATTATTTAAAATAATCTGTCGCGTCAACAGCGAAGGTCATTAGCGGCGAATGCATTGTAGGATAAAAAAGTGAAAACAATTAAAATGTTTAAAAATCTATTAAGGAATAATGTGTCTTGCAAACAAAATTAAATAAATATATATATATTATAGGTAATCAATTCACAATATAAAGTGATAAGATACCAAGGAACTAGTCAATGAAATACACATACGTATGTATTTATGAAGTAGAATGAATTAAGGAAAACAAGCGGTCGTGTTTATGGTCTCTGGGGTGATCAGGCTGTTGGCTGGCACGGCTCCGGCTGAATAATCGGGAGCGAAACAGGCAGTTGCAAAATAAAACTTAAGAGCCAAACGTGTCATTGACAATCTCATAAGACAAATACAGGTTGTAATAAATCATAGCATGCCGATGTTCACTTTAAATGGCGAATTCTGAAATGGTATTATATGTCTGACCTTTTTATATCCTGCTTTATAAAGGTTTTATGGATTGAACTAGGCATAAATGCTTGTATATACCTGTTGTCTAATAGTGTAAATGTGCATGATGTAGATCTTTCTTTGACTACATCATATTCATATTCTTACGTACACGCGACGTTAGTAAGTTTTCATAGAGAAATGTTTCCTTTATAAGTCAATTTTCCCGTAAGGCTGGAAGGATTGCCGAATCAATCAAAATGAATATGCTTATGAAAAGCTAAAGCCAATGAAACGTCTGCAGTTACTCGGATTTGATAGGTTTCTTAGAAATATATACAAATAATATATATACATATATATATATATATATATATATATATATATATATATATATATATATATATATATATGGAGAGAGAAAAATCTAGTAGTTGCGACTAACAAACACTCTTGTTGACGAAAAACAAGGTACAAATTATCCTGGAATCAGTCTGGTCTGGTCTGGTGGGTGTTTCCTTGCTTTCCCTTTTCCTCCTCTTTTTCGATTTGCCCCGAGATTTCCGTATCCGGTATTGTACATCAAAACACTTTTTCCTTCAATTTCTTTGTTTCTGGCACAAGGTTTGTCCTGTAATTCCTTTAATCCACTTCCATCAATTTAAACTCCACAAAACCCAGCAATGGAGATTACATTTAGATACTCTTGGCAGTTGATGACCGTCCCAACGACAAGTAGTAGTTGTGTTAACAAGGCTGAGGGGGCACATAAGATTGATAGCTAACGAACCTTAGCTGTTGACCCGGCAGACAATTTTAAATTAATGTTGTTGTTTTTTATTATCTTTATCAGTACTCTTATAATTATAATAATTACTAGCTATGGCTATGAAACAGCATTTAAGCAGGAACACACAATCATGAATAAAGTTCATAAAACATTGGGAAACAAGAGAGCATGTTAGTGAAGTATTTATGGCTGGCTCTAAATTGGTCCCGAATTTATTAGCCATATTTGTGACCCCCCCCCCCCAAAAAAAAATAATAAAAAAAAAATAAAAATAAAATCATCATCCATCTATAACCGGCCCTAATTAAAGATTTTCTGATTGTAGCATGTATCATCGAAGTGTTGTATTATTATTGGCTTCTGAATTTACAAAGCATTTAGGAAATTGTTTGCTATATCACAGTGAAAAGTAATGTGTATGAGGAGGGAGATGAAGCATGCAGTTGGGAGCATATACTGTCCGTTGCCTAATGGAGGACTTATACAACAATATCAGAAGCAGGATATTAGGCTTTGAAGTATGATTTATATAATTTGTTATGCCTGGTGCAGACCGTTCCCCAATATACTCCATTACAGGGTAAATGAATATGTATTTGAGAGAAGGAGCAAAGTATTTATATTTGTGAATAGAATTACATACTATCATAATTTCCCAGAATCATAATAAATATTTATTAGTA
>NW_020872807.1:649669-654669 GCF_003789085.1 Penaeus vannamei | reverse complement strand
CGAATATGTTCTTAAACTTTGTACCGACAACATAGGCGAAGATTTACGATCATACATCAGATCAATCTTGGAAAATAGGTTTGGATCGAGTTAATACACGAAAATCTTTGACGAGAAAATAGCTTGAAAGTGCCACGGTCTACAGTGAAAATAATACAAGAAAAGTTTTTTTCTGCTCACTAAGATTTATGTTCTAAAACAGTTTTGGGGGCATCTCGTTTTCCCCGATTCTTGCCGTTTCTTCCGAGGTTTTGCGACCGTTTTTTTTTTTTTTTTTTTTTTTTTACGGTTTTCTCTTTCTCTTATCTGAGCTGCAATGTCGTAAGATCTGTATATTTTGTCTATCCCTTTTCGTCCTCACGATCCCCTTCTTCGTCTTCCTACCGTCAAACTCCATTTTTTATTTAATTGAGCAAAGTTTCATCTTTTTACCTTCCAGTTTTAATTTATTTATAATATAAATTGCTCCGACACATCAGATGTTTCAGTATCAGCTGTTAAGTAATTTGCTCCCAAGTACACACACACACACACACACACACACACACACACACACACACACACACACACAACACACACACACACACACACACACACACACACATTGTCCTTTTCCTCTCTTTTGATCTAATCCCACCACGTTACCCAACTTATAATGACGAAAGTACAATAGCAAGCAAGGTGATGAAAAGTAATATCAAAATGAAGAGAAAAAGGAAAGGGAGAAGAATCGGAGAAAGTTAGTTTTAAAGCTAAAAAGGCGGTTGTTTGGGCTGACTTAGATTCAGTGATGTGAACAAAGTGATCGACGTTGAAAGAGAAAGAAAAGTTGGGTCGACGGAGTTGGAGAAGGTCGAGGAGACTGATAAGAGAAACCAAGAAAAAAATTGTCTTATCCATTATAAGCCTTTATCAGCCGAACTTTCCCGTCTCTTTTTAAACTTCGATCACTTGTTCTTATCTCTAGATCCATGTCATCAACAACAATCAGCCTTTTTACCTCGAATCATGTTTCCTATAAGCTCTCCTTTCTCCAGTTGCAAGTCTCTCTGTGGAAATCTTTTCTTTCAAACTATCTTCCTTACTTGCATCACTTTTTCTTTTATTTTCTCACTACCTCCCATAATCCTCTAATTCTTGTTTTGTTTATTTATCGCTTTCATTTCTGTTATTATCGTTTCCTTGGTATCTTTTGTTATTTCTATCCCGTTTCTGTTCCATGTTCATACCTATTTACATTACATTTATAATGACAGGGTGTTATACTGTGTATGCGTGTCTGTCGCAGAGAAATAAGTACATAAATGATGTGTTCTCGGCAGCAATACAATCTCTGTTCGTCGTTGTGATAAATCCTCGCGTTATATGTACATCTTACTTTCTCTTCCCATGATCCTTAGATAATTGTTTCATATGTTCTTTTGTTTATTTCAAGTAGTATTGCCTCTATCATTGTTAATATTGCAGAATTATTTTCAGGCAACTCAAGAATATATTAAAGGTTATGTATATCAAGTTCACATATTTTTATTTTTGGCTTATATAGCACTTCCAACTTTTCATTTCTTCATCTCCCCTTGTTTAGGTCACTTAAAAGGAAATTTCTGTTGTAGTTCTTAAGAATACTTTGCTATTATAAATATATCCTAGAATTAATAAACAGTTTTATGTGATATTAGTGTTTACTGAATAAAATCGATCTGCCAACAACCAAACTGCATATTAGTGTTAGAGCTCGCAACGGTAGCATTGCTGGTGGATATTGAAAATCGATCTTTGCTGCTGTCTGTTGTGACTTGGAATGATTTCGGGTATAATAGAATGAGCGGAAACAAGGCAAATAAACGAACTAAATTTATCAGTCTACCAGTTTTGTGGTGCTACAAAATTGTCCTAATGCTGAAAATCAATATATTAGTTGTTTTTTTTTCTAAGTAACAAAAATGTTTCTTGAAAAATGAATAATAGAAACTTGCTCAAGAAGGAAAGAAGAAGATTGTTCATATTAATTTTTCTTTCATTTCCATTTGATTTTAATGTGACCATGCCTTTCGATATTTAGGTTGTGATTTGTAAAGAATATGTTTTTAGGATTTATCATCGTCCATTGAGGAAGGAACCAGGATTGTAGAATGGATTGTATTATCTCAAAGGTTTATCTAAGTCATTTCAACGTGTACAGCTTTCAACCGATTTCCATTTGATTTCAGTCTGACCACTATTTGATATTCATTCGATTCGAAAGATATGTACAAGTAATCGATTTTGAAAGACAAGATTTGAGTTCGTAAGAGAAGGGAAAGCTTCTAAACCAAATTCAGCAGTTAGTAGACCAGAAAGAGGAATTAGAAAAAAAAAAAAAAAAAACTTGGAGGACTATCTTCGCGAGAAGAGAAACTTAAACTTCAGACGACCAATGTTGTGAATTATGTGTACTAGACGTCTATGCTTTACACGCAATCGTTTTCTCGACTACCAAGGCAACACGCGGGAACTAAGAGTTATGTTTCCATGAAACTTGGAAAATGTCCAAGTTTTTCTTCGGATCCTTCTAGACGTTCACATCAGTCATGTGTAATCATGGAACCGTTTCATAACCATCCTTTGGTAAGTTGCCAATGAGAATGACTTTAGTCGTTCGCCAGTGTTTATCTTTAGATTTTACTGTAAAATCATGTCCCAAAGTAGTTTGCTGCAGCTTCTACCGATGGGTAAGGGAATTAAAGTAAGGTAGGTGAAAGCCGGGTAAGTACAGTAAGTAAAGTACCTGAAAACCAGATAAGTACAGTAACTGAGCGTCAAGTAAGACCGCTGAAAACCAGGTAAGTAAATTAAGTTAATGAGCTCCAGGTAAGAAGTAAAGCAAATAACCTGAGTGTCTCAAGTATTTACAGAAAATATTAGCCAGGTAAGGCAGGCAAAGGAAATGTATGTCATGTTAAGGAAGTGACTGCCAAGTAAGTTAAGCAAATGAGAACTATGATTTAAGTGCCAGCTCAGTAAGAATATGAGGTAAAGTACGAGAGTGCCAGGCAAGTAGAATTAATTATATGGAGGTATGGTTAGTGCCTAGTAATCAAGAATAACTATGTTAGGTAGTGCTTGATAATCAAAGCAGATAACCTGAATGCACCAAGTATGTACGGCAAAATATTATCCAGGTAAGTAAATCAAGTGAATGAGTGCCAATTAAGTTTGGCACTGTGATTGCCAGCTAAGAGGTAATCAACGTAAGTGAATATCACGTAGATGAGAGGCAGGTAAGTTAGGAAAATGATAGTGCCAGGTGAGTAGGAATACCAGAAAGGGTATGCCAGTGTCAGGTGAGTAAAGTGAATGACACGGTAGAAAGTTTAGTTCATGTTAAATAAGCAAGAGCCAGTTCTGTAAAGTAAAAAAGTATGTATGTTCAGTGAAGTGAATTCCAAGTAAGGTAGGTAAGTGATTGCTAACGGATGGGAGTAATAGGTATGGTAAGTAAACACTAGCAAGTAAAGTATGTAAGCGCCAAGTATGGTAAAAAAAAAAAAAAAAAAAGCTCTAGGGAAACAAGATAAGTGCCAGTTAAGTAAAAAAATAAATAAATATCAGAGCAGATGAGGTGTATATTACCTAAAAGGGACCTTCTGCTGATTTTTTCGGGCGATTTTCGCCCCTCTTGCCGAAATGGAACTTTAATGCAGTTTCAAGTAGTTTCTAGTCCCCCCGCTTCTCCCTGAAAATTCAAGGCTCGACCGTTATTTTTTAGGTGGTAGCAGCGATTTTTTGATGTCGACCGAAATATTATTTTTTTTGATGGTACTGTGAAAATCGGCAATTGTGACGCAATGATTAGAGATAATAAAAATATGAGGTTATTTTCTGAAAGCTTATCAAATTTCATATAAGATGAGACCAACCTTCGTTTTTTCGGAAATAATTTCAAAAATCCGGCAAGCGTCCAAAAACGGCAATGAGAAAAATTTTCCATAGAAATAACTTAACATGATATGTTTTTCATATGGTGTGTTTTTATCTTTATGTTTTCATCAATACATAGTTACTTTGATCTATGAGCAAAAAATTTCGAAAAATGCAAACCTCCCCCCAACCCATGGGGGGTAGTTTTGCCAAATATTCAGGATCACCACCAAAATTATATGGAATATTAATTAGGCTAAGACAAACCCTCAGGTTAAAATTTTATTCAAATCTATTCATAACTTTTCGAGTTAGAAAAAAAAATTCCTGGATCCAAACCATGGTCCGCATCACCACCAAACTGCAATAAGCGTCTAAGTTAGGTTAAAACTCACTTTTGGTTAAAATCTCGTTAAAATGTGTTCTAACTAGAAAATATTTAGAAAACACAAACTAATGAATCAAAAAAACAACAAATAAACAATCAATAAACAACAAAGAAACAAACGGTAGTAACAATATAAATAAACAAAAGGTCATGGGGTACCACGAAAAATTATCTATATGTGCTCATATACCTTATAATATACATAGTTTTCACATCGCCATGTAATTGTTTTTCGACTTTCCACGGGGTCTGAGAGTGAAATTTGGCTACGTGACCCCGTAGAGTTATTCACTCAGATTTAAAAAGACGATTTTCATGGTCCAGGACGACCCGTCGCGGTGGGGAAAAGTATGTGTTTGGTCCACGTCCCGACTGGAGAAAAAGTTATTCTTTCGACAAATATTATACGTTGTAAAACCTCATTAGAGCAAAATAATAGGTATATGATAGATTAATTATATCAAATACAAGTATTCTGTACATGATTTGGTCATGTAAAATGTAAACATAATAAAAAGGAATAAGATCGCATTTTTTAGGTCCTTCATATTTTTACGCATAGCACACGTATAATCGGTCCGATTTTAAAGTATTATGGCTCATTTTGTAGCTGAATAATAGTTCTATTACATACTGCCATGAGGATTTGCAATATTTTTCACGTGGTTCTTGTAAAAGTGACATATGTTTTCCAAAATCTCCTATTAGGGTG
>NW_020872807.1:637377-647377 GCF_003789085.1 Penaeus vannamei | reverse complement strand
CTGTCCTGGGTCCGGATTCACTAACGCACTTACGATGGTAAAATCACTGGTAACTATAGTTACTACGGTAACCAGATAGCGGGGGTATTCACTAACAACTTGCCATCGAGTTACCATGGTAAATTTTACCAGTGGTCAGAGCACTGGTAACTTCTGGGAAGACGATGTCATCACGTGTTATCTCGTAAAAAATCAATATCTAATCAAAGTTTTAGGTTTGTAACTAATATGATAGCAAACACATATCGCAATACTGACATGGTAAAGAAATGTAAATTTCACATGAAACTAGCAAGAATAAAATCCACATAAATTCTCGTAAACTTAAAGGCTTATATTATACTAGAATGCATGGAATCGATAGATAAGTGAATTCTTATAGAATTCTTCTCTGACATAATTATTACAAATGATATAGAAAAAACTACCTTGCTGATATATAAACTGGCAATACCAACGCTAAACGAGTATAGCAATTTCTGAGTCTGTCGGCATTTTGACAATAAACTCCAAAGTGCATGGGCAAGAATAAGCTTGAAAACATTTCCTTTGACGACAGATATCGATTACTAAAAATTTTGGTCCGGTTTTTTGCTTAACAATGATGAAAAATAGATACATAAATAAATAGTTTTGACTAATATTACTAATATATTAATAATAATATTTATTAATAATATATCAATAAAAGTGTTTGTATTGGTTCTTATCTATACAGTAAATATATACCCCACATGATAGATATGATAAAATAAATATATCATTTTTTTCTACATGTGCTTAAATACAGCTGTGAAATCTCGGTGTATAGTTCTGTTTACATGTAACGTGATTGGCCGCAGTCGCGGCCGCCCCGAAGAGCCGAGAGGTCAAGCAACTGGCCCGGTCGCCTCCCGAGGTCGTCGCCCCAGAGCTGCGTCTTGGTTCCTTTGGCGGACTTTTGCGGTTGCCTGCCTGCATCTTCTGGTCGCCGGATCGGCAGGTCGTTCGCCTTGCTCTCTGAGGTCTTGCGGCGACACTTCTGAAGGTCGTGATTTTTCTCGCGTCGTAACACGAGGCTCACGTTCCGCGCGTCGTGCGTGGAACCAAGGAGCAGTTCCGACGGATTACGCGAGGGAAACTCATGTAACTTCACGTCTAGCGGTTGTCATAAAAATGTTCAGACACGGATAATGTTCCAAATGATTCGCGGTGATTGCAGGTCGCGGAGGCGTTGCAGTGTGAACTTTCGCTTGCACTGTGGTTACGTTCTGGCGTCCAGTGGAATTACGGAAATTGCCGCGTTCGCCTCGAGTCTTTCGGAGGACAAGAAGCTAAACTGCGGCCTCTCATTGCGGGGAAATGATACTCATCGTCGGGTGTTTACAACAGCGTCATTTTGTACGAAAGAGGAGACAGGAGTGATTTCCTTCTTGGCGCGATTTCTGGTGAAACATATGTATATCCCGTCGTGTGAGTGCGGAAGGTCGAAGGCGAAGGAAAAACCTTAGTTATCAGGTTTAAAAATAAAAAAGAAAGAGAAATAAGCAGTTTGAAGCATTTTTTTCAGCTGATAGTTCTAAATGTATCAGATTTAGAGACGAGACAGGAAGAAAAGAAGACGCTGCTGAGGCGTTTTCCTTCATGACTCCCACGCAGTCCCACACTCACCCTCCATGACGGTGTACTTCGCGAGGTTCTCCTCGTGAATCTGGTACTCGGGCCTGATGCCCAGATGCGACGGGAACTCCTTGACGGAGTGGCCTTCGTGGACCGGGAATTCCCCTCCTGCAGGACCGGATGGAGGCCGAGGAGGGCGGCCGCCGTGCACCAGAGGACGCCGAGGCCGCCGTCTCCCAGGCGCCGAGGGGGTCGTCCGTGGCCGCGGCGCTCCGGGGGGCCCTCGGCGGCGCGTCCGGCTCGGCGCGCTGCTCCTGCTGGTACAGCCACAACACCGAGCCGAAGGCGGCGTCGTCGTCGTCGTCCGCTGCGCGAGTCCTCCTTGACCTGTTGACCCTGGGCGAGGTCACGAGATACAAAACGAGGTCAGCAACTTGATGAGATTGAGAAATGTTTTAGCCTGCAGTCATGTTGAAACAACAGGATTGGATTGTTATCATTATGATGTGCAGTATGAACGAATGAATAAACTGTTTATTTATTACTATAAAATATTTATTTCATTACACCGGAGAGGCTCTTCTTCTGATAAAAACAGCATGAAATAGCCGAGAAAAGTCGAAGGGAGAGCAGCGATTTCCGGCCTTACTTCTTGACGTAGACATTGTCCATGATGAAATCCTCGAAGGCGATCTGCCCCATCACCTCCTGGTCCTCGCTGCCGCTCACGCCCGCGTCCCGGCAGGCGCAGCAGGAGGGCGTGGGCGGCGCCTGGCACGACTCTTCGCCCCCCTCCGGCCCGACCTTGGCCCCCTCGTCGCGCACGTCCTCCTTCGCCGCCGGCGTCTTCCTCCGGGCGAGGGCTGACCTTCTCGGCCTCCGCCAGCGCCAGCATCTTGCCGTCGATGTACTCACGGGCTGAGGGCAGCGGCGGGAGGGGGGGTGGGGCGAGGGGAGTGGGGACGGGTAGGGGAGGAGGTGGGGGTTGGCAGGGGTGGGTGGGGATGGGGAGGGTGAATGGGGCGGGAAGGAGGTAATGGTGATAGGATAATAATTTAAAAAAGAAAGCATAAAGATTGTGATGGTGGTGATGATAAGGATAAACATAATAACAATAGAATTATATTACCAAAAACTAGAATATGATAATGTTGGTAATGATAACAATAACTGTGATAATCACTGATAATAGCAACAACGATGGCAGTGATAATAACAAAAACAACAAGGATAAATGTAACAATAAAGTGTAGTTCCAGGGGAATCAAAAAAACAGTACAGAAAAACAACACTAATAATAATAATAATAAAAAAAAAAAAAAAAAAAACTCACTCTCTGGCCTGCAGAAGTTGAGGTCCGGGGGATCCTGGGCGTGTCCGGCAGGAGCTGCAGCGAGACGAGGTAGTGGGCGACCCTCCCGTTGGGCCTCCGGGGCGGGCGCCACTCCAGAGCCACCGTCGAGCTGTTCCTCGGGACCCACTCGAGGCCCACGGGCTCGGTCGGGTCTGGGGGAGGGAGGGGGAGGGGTGAGAGGTTAGTGGTGGTGGGGGGGCGAGGGAGGGAGAGTGAGAGGGAGGGGGTGAGAGAGGGTTGTTGGTAGGGGGGGCTAGAGAGGGGAGGGATTGTTAGTGATTGTAGGTGGTTGCTGGAGACTGTTAGTGATGGTTAAAGGATGTTATTTGTTTTCAGTGGTTGATGCTGATTGTTGGCGGTTATTATTAGTGGTTGATGCTTGATATTAGCTGTTAGTGGCAACAGTCATGCTGGTACGAGGAAGGCTATGGTGACGATGGCAGTGTTGTATAAAGGAAATAAATAAAGGACGATGGAGATGGTGAGGATGGTGAAAGTCAGTCTCCGGAAGATTAGAAGAGGAGGAATAAAGACAATGCCAAAGATGATGCTACAGAAGATATAGGCGTTTGGTTTCTGGGGCAATGAAAATATTGGTAATGCTGTGTTAGATTTGATGACAGTGATACAGTTTGAAATAATTATATGCCTGCAAGATGATAATCATAATAGCAAGCATAATAAAAACTGGAGTATATTGTTACTGATGATAGTGAATGTTTAATCTAAAGATACCTGCTAGAATTACTTAGTATTATGGTCATGAATAGAAGAACATCTTGTAAAACGCCAGAAATTGCGTTGTCTTTGTTATAATGATAATGACAATTTGTTTTGTTCTTCCTAAAGGCTAAGTGAAGAAATTTGAATATACGGTGGAAAAATTACTGTTTTGGGAATATGCTGAAATCGCTCATTTTGTACGAAATAAAACACTATAAATATGCACACACACACACACACACACACACACACACACACACACACACACACACACACAACACACACACACACCACACACACACACACACACACACACACACACACAATACAACGGAAACCAAGGAACCGCTCAAAATTCCCGTCCTTGTCAGAGACCTGTATCACCGCCCGCGCGACGCCTTGGCCTGCGCGCCATTTCTTTTCGTAACTCGTGGAACACAAAACAGCTGTTTCGTCTAATAAGAGCGCTGGCTTGTACGCTCGCTCGCATTCTCTCTCCTCTCCTCGGATTTTATCTTTGTCTTCTGCTTTTTTTTCTTTTTCCTTCCTCTTTCTCATTCATTCATACATTTATTGTCTGTCTGTCTGTCTCTCTCTTTATCCCTCCCTCCATCGTTCTCCTTCCTCTTTCTCTAATTATCTATCTATCCATTTGTCTATTCATCTCCCTCTACCTCTTTTTCTCTCTATAGATTCCTTTATATAGTTTCCTCCTTTTCTCCCTCTCTCTTCTTTCGCCCCTTCCTCTCTTCGCTCTTTTTCCCTTCCCTTCCCTCTCTCTCCTTTCCCTCTTTCTCGCCCTCTCTCATTCCCTTCTTTCTCTCTCGCTCTCTCTCCTTCCCATACCTCCCTCCTTCACGTCCCTCTCTCTCCCGCCCCTCTCCTCTTCCCATCCTTCTCATTGCCCTCTCTCCATTCCCTTCCCTCTCTATCGTCCTCTTTCCTTCCTCTTCCCTTCTCACCTCACTTCCACCCCCATTCTCTCGCCCTCTCTCCTTCCCATCCCTCTCTCTTTTCCTTTCTTCTCTCCCGCCCTCTCTCGTTCCATCCCTTTCTCTCCCTCTTTCGCGCTCCCACTCTCTTCCTCTCTACAACCCCTTCTTACCTTATAACTATTTCTTTTCTCCGAATATGATTTGCGCGTCGGAGGACTAACAGCATCACATGAATTCAATGCTGGCTCGGTTTCCAAATGGCTCGGTTCCTGGTCTGATTTTGGAAATGCTTGAGGTCAGACATCGTTACCAAATCATTTGAGAAATTCTATATGTCTGTTTGTATATTGTTCTGTTTAATGGAGATATAATGGAAGATCTGGACATCGGCAACGCTGGGATCTTCGGAACTGATCTTCTTGAAAGCTTCCATTACTAAGTACTATTTGGTTCTACACTGAAATAAACATGTTTTAAAAAATCCGTTGCATGGTCACTTTTTCTACTTATGTGTAGGTTTCATTTCATGCAGTCGTGTTATAAATAGGACATATTCCTTTTTCTGTCTCTTCTCTTCTCTTGCTTTCATATATTATATGTCTAGAAAATTATCAGAAGGTTATCTTATCCAAGCAGAAGGCAGCGCTCTCCCAAGCGAAGACCGAAGAGGCACAGGCGCAGAGGATTCCCGGAGAGCAGAAGGACAAACAGGATCCCCATCATCGAAGTCACGCGTCGGAGGCTAACCGACATCCGGGCCTTTCAGAACTCGGCTGAGGATCCCGGACCTTGAGATTCCTCCCTCCAGCTGGCAGAAGTTTACTTGCAGAGTTGATGATAGGTATTTAACTGGTGGTGGCAAAAGAGATAGTTGAGAGAGCGGAGAGAGAAGAGAGAGGAGAGGGAGGAGAGAGAGAGAGGAGAGGAGGAGAGAGTGAGAGGGAGAGAGAGAGAGAGCAGAGAGAGAGTGTGTGTGAGAGAGTGAGAGAGAAAGGAAGAGAGAGAGAGAGAGAGAGAGAGAGGATAGATAAGATAGAGAGGATAGATGATAGAGAGGAGGAGAGAGAGAGAGAGAGAGAGAGAGAGAGAGAGAGAGAGAGAGAGACGACGCTCACATGCATATATTAATATTATATATATATATATATATATATATATATATATATATATTATATATATTGTTATTATATATTATATACCGTATATATATACCTGTATAAATACATATAATATATATATATATTTATATATATATATATATATATATATATATATTATATATTATATTATCCCACGTCCGTGAGTTCGGACGTGGGTTGCTTGCATCCTACATCGACCTCAAGAAGGGGTTCGATACAGTGCATCGGGAATCATTCTGGGAGATCCTGAGACTGAGAGGAATTCCAACAAGGATTATTGAATTAATAGCAAACCTGAATACTGGTACTGAAAGTGCTTGTAATGTGTCGGTGGTAGGGGTCTGTCGAGCTTCTTTCTGTCAGTTCAGGAGTGAAGGCAAGGTGTGTTCTTGTACCAACATTTTTCAATACTTGCATGGACTGGATACTAGGCAGAGCTACTGTTCAAAGACATTGTGGACCAACACTGGGCAATATCAAGGTTAAAGACCTTGACTATGCCGATGATGTTGCTATTCTATCTGTCTTTGGAAATCTTAGTGGTGGCTCTTGATGCATTTAGGAATGAAGTGAAGCCCTTGGGTCTAGAGGTCTCCTGGACCAAGACCAAGATTCCGGTCGTTTGGGACTTGTTTGGAGAACCTGTTCGGTCGGTACGTGCTTGCGGCGAGGACATTGAAGTCACAGAGAGCTTTACATACCTTGGTAGTGCAGTTCATAACTCTGGGCTGTCAGACCAGGAAGTCAGCAGACGGATTGGCCTGGTAGCAGGGGTCATGAACTCTCTTGACAAGAGTATTTGGAGATGCCGGTACCTGTGCAGAAGGACCAAGCTACGGGTTTTCAAGGCCCTGATAATGCCAGTTTTACTCTACGGTAGTGAAACCTGGACATTATCCAGTGACCTGGAGTCTCGTCTTGATGCCTTTTGTAATAGGTCCTTGCGCCGGATCATGGCGTACTGTTGGCGGGACCAAGTGTCTAACCAAGGACCTGTTACCTGCACAATCCGGGATCGCCAACTCAGGTTATACAGCCACCCAGCTCGCTTTCCACAGGCTGATCCTGCTCATCAGGTCTCTGTAAGAGACAACCCTGGGTGGAGGAGGCTTGTTGGACGACCTAGGAGGTCGTGGCTTGGGCAGATCGATCAAACTGTTCGTGAGGAGCTCGAGATGGCCGAGTCCCTGCCTGGCGGCTTGCATGAGGATCCCAAAAGGTGGGAGAAAAAGGTGGACGCGGCTATGCGCCCCCGTCGGCGTTAGCTCCCCAGTGATGATGAATGATATATATATATATATATATATATATATATATATATATATATATTATGTATGTATGTATACAAAGATATATAGATATATGTATATGCATGTGAGTGCGTGTGTGTACATTATGTGTATATATATATATGATAATATTATTATAATCGTTATATATATATATATATATATATATATATATATATATATATATTTATATATAATATATGATATATGTATTATATATGTATGTATGTGTGTGTATATAGTTTGTATTTATATATGTGTGTGGGTGTCTGTATACATGCATACACATACGCATACACGCATTAATATGTATGTGTGTGTATGCCAATGTGTGTACAGACATACAAATATATATATTTTTTCTTTCTTTCTTTTTCTACATTTTATTATGTGCACCTTGAGCATGTATATGAGGTATATATATATGAGAACACATTTTTCCCTCCGAGAATCAGCGAGGGAATTTGTCCTACTGCAACTGTGACTTCAGGCAAAGTCTGTCAGATCGTGACCCCGTTTACCTCTTTCCAAATTTCTTGTGAGAATGAGGTTCAACTTCTCACTATTTTTACCGTCAACAGCAAAAGTCGTGACTCGAAAGCTTCATCAGTGTCCATGGCGGGGTCTAAGTGCACTGAGGGCGTCATTTCTTTCAGTTCGAGGCACTCGTGGGAGGCTCCTCTTCTGCCTCAGCTTCTAGCTGTCTCCTGTATCAGTCTACTCGCTCCACGGAAGCACTGACGGCCCTTTCCTCTTCCTGTACGTCGAGCTCTCCTAACAAATATAATTCATACGTTCCGTCGTACTAAAACTGCATTATCGCCCCGTATAAGGCAAACATTCTTATAGTGGGGGTACACTCGTAGACCCAATGCATGGTCTATTTGCATGTGTGTATGTGGATGTTTATATTGGTGTGTATTTGTATGTATATGTGTGTGTGTTTGTATGTGCATGTTGTATTCATGTGCGTTTTGTGTGTGTGCGAGTGTTGCTATTCATGTGTGTGTCTAAACACAAGGGTATATACTAATTTTCTTTTTTTCTCTGCTATTTCCTTTTTCTTTTCTTTTTTTCTTTCCGAGAATCAGCGTTGGAAAATGTTCCATGACAAGAACTCACTGCAGCTCACTGTCAGACCGTGACCCCGCCTACCTCTCTCCCAGTTTCATGTAAGCGCAAAAGAGGTTCAGCCAGTTGATACTTTTTACTGTCAACAGCAAAGGCTTCGTTAGTGTCCATGGCGGGGTCTAAATGCAAGCAGGGCGCCATTTCTTTCAGTTCGAGACACATGTGGGAGGCTCCTCCTCTGCCTATGTCGAGTTCTCTAGATAGAGATATTTCTTAAATTCCGTCATGGTGAAACTGTATTAACGCCCCGTATAAGGCAGGTATTCCTAATAGGGTCGGGGATGTAAATCCCGCGACCCAGTTCATGATCTGAATAGGCACAGGCCCGTGAATTGTTCCAAGCATCTGATTAAGCTCTGAGATATCTTCTAGTGGTAAATTCAGCTTCTTTGCTATCCCCATGCTACCTAAAAGGTGGAAAGCCGTGCCAGTATCAACCATTACCTTCACTTCTTGGCCTTCGACGGTCACTGTCTCATACATCAAATCGAAAATGATCTTTCCCAAGTCTGCATAGTCACAGAAGCTCAGTGTGTTTTCTTCTAGATTTAGTCTGCAATTAAAAAAAACACAGAATGTCCATGCCATGTAAGTTAACACCAACGGGAAAACTGTGACTTTCAGCTTCACATTTAACTCGACGTAGGTATTTCCAGCAACACACACCAGATCCTCGTCCAACTTGCCAAACTTTTTCAGGTATTCCGGACAAATGACTTGATTCTTCACAACCAGTATCCGCTATGAATGTTGTTTTATCGCCGTTGTACTCAAGGTCCACGTGAGGGTCCGTGGGAAATCTTCCTCTTGCATCTCTATTTTGGCTTTAGCAGACAGATTTCATGTGTGTGTACACACACACACACACACACACACATATATTTAAAAGTATATACATATATATGTATTCAAACATTTGTGTGACCATGTGTATGTGTATATGTACAGTATATACATGTATAAATGTATATATATATGTGTGTGTGTGTGTGTGTGTGTATTTATGTGTGGCGTGTATATAAAATATACATACATACACACACACACACACACACACACACACACACACACACACACACACACATATATATATATATATATATATATATATATATATATATATATATATATACATATCATCACCTAGGAGCTAACGCCAATGGGGGCACATAGCCGCATCCACCCTTTGTTTATACCTTTGAGGATCGCTCATGGTAAGCTACCAGGCAGGGACTCGGCCCATCTCGAGCTCTTCACGACAGGTTTGACAGGTCTGCCCAAGCCATGATCTCCTAGGTCGTCCCACAGGCCTCCTCCACCCAAGGTTGTCTCTTACAGAGACAATCTGATGAGCAGGATCAGTCTGTGGAAAGCGAGCTGGGTGGCTGTATAGATGGTCCTGCCAACAGTACCCCATGATCTGGTGGAAGGACCTATTACAAAAGGCCTCAAGACAAGACTCCAAGGCACAGGATAATGTCCAGGTTTCACTACAGTATAACAAAACTGGCATTATCAGGACCTTGAAAATCCGTAACTTGGTCCTTTTGCACAGGTACTGATATCTCCAAATACTCTTGTCGAGAAAGTTCATGACCCCTGCTGCCAGGCCAATCCATCTGCTGACTTCCTGGTCTGACAGTCCAGAGTTATGAACTACACTACCAAGGTATGTAAAGTTCTTTGTGATTTCAATGTCCTCGCCGCAAGCATGTGCCGGCTGAACAGGTTCTCCTAGCAAGTCCCCAAAGTCCTGGATCTTGGTTTCGGTCCAGGAGACCTCTAGACCCAAGGGTTTCACTTCATTACTAAATGCATCAAGAGCCACCA
>NW_020872807.1:599877-609877 GCF_003789085.1 Penaeus vannamei | reverse complement strand
CGATCCTTCTTCGAAAGCAGCGAAGAGCAAGGGCAGCGAGGACCCCGCCCCAGGCTCCCCCAGGCGCCCCCCGCCTCACCTTCACACGGGACGCAGAGCTTCTCTCCCGCCGAGTTGCTGCTCAGGTTGTAGCCCAAAGGACACCGCTTCACGCACTCCTTCGTGTCCAGTTTGATGACGTAGTTCCTTCTGCAGGAGCTCCTCTCCTCGCACCTGTGCTGGAGGACCTGAGGGGGACGCGGAGGCTAGTGCTCGAGTCATTAAGCTTTGTAATTTTGTTTTTATTGTTATCTTGCCTTCGGGTCCTGAGTTACGCTTTAGTGCTGTTTCTTTTGTCTCTTTTGTTCAGATCCTTTTCTACAATTGTTCTCTCGCGGTGAATGTGTGTGCTTGTGTGTGTGTGTGTGTGTGTGTGTGTGTGTGTGTGTGTGTGTGTGTGTGTGTGTGTGTGTGTGTGTGTGTGTGTGTGTGTGTGTGTGTGTGTGTGTGTGTGTGTGTGTGTGTGTGTGAGAGAGAGAGAGAGAGAGAGAGAGAGAGAGAGAGAGAGAGAGAGAGAGAGAGAGAGAGAGAGAGAGAGAGAGCGCATGTTTACATGCGGCGTCATTCACTGAAAGTATGCATTTGATCTCGTACGTTTGTCCCCAAGCTCCACCAACGGAGAGCACGGTAGTCACTCCACAGACCTTCCCCCTTAAACATTTTCCGCTTCTCCGACAAAACTCGCGTACCCCCCCCCCCCCCCTTATCTCCTCGGCCAGGCAGGCGCGGCGATCATGATAATCCGGGAAGTTCTGACGCCGGAAGTTGGAGTCGCGAGGCCTGAGACCCGGCGACTGGCACTCCGATTCCGCCGCCAGCTGTCGCCCCGCGCGGAGGGCCTCGGGCAGCGCCGCCGCCGGAGCCTTTCATTCCAGGGCTACGTCATAAAATCCGAAAAGTCGAAAGAAACGGCAAAATCTAGCGATACATAGCCTTTTGAGAGCTGTCGAAAACCCCCCTTTTTCCATTATAAATGATAATTATGATGATTTTAGCAATAATTGAGATAATTAGGATAATTAAGTGATCATTCCCTGAATAATGATAATAATGTCAGTAATAATGACAATAATAATAAAATTATATTCATAATGATAATTATGATAATAATTGGAATAATAGCGGCAATGAACTGAATTCTATTGATATTCATACTACTATAGAAATAATAATAACAAAGCTATTATTGTTATTGTTATTATTACTATTATCATTATTGTTATTATTATTATAAACATAGTGACAATGATGAAAATGATCATTATAACGGCAATAATGATAATAACAATGATAATGATCATGACAATAATGATAATAACAATGATAATTATCATGACAATAATAATAATAACAATGATAATCATCATGATAATAATGATATTAACAATGATACTTATCATGACAATAATGACAACAATGATGACAATAATAACTGTCCATGTATAATAAAAGGTTAAAATAACAAAATCTCAAATGTCGAAAAACTAATATTTATTCTTTTGAATAGTAAAAAAAAAAAAAAAAACTAGCTTAAAAAATAATTTTAGCATCAAGTTAATTATGATAAATCTGAATATATTTCCATTACTAACGAAAATAAGGATAATAATGATAATAAAAATAGAAATGCTAATAAAATGATAATTATGATGATAATTTTGATAATAATTGCAATAATAGCAATAATTAAGTGTATTCTAATGATTTTCATACTACTACTAATAGTAGAAATAATAATAACAAAATTATTATTGTTATTATCAATATTTTCATTATCGTAATTATTACTAAAAAATTCATTATCGTTTTTATCATTATAGAAATAGTTATAATGATGAACCTGACTATAATGATTAGGAAAATAATCATCATAACTGCAATAAGGATAACAATAATGACAATTATGGCGATAATTACTATAATAATAATAATGATGATAATAATGACAATGATGATAATACTGATATTAATTATCATAGTGTCCATTTATAATGAGAAAAGGCTAAAAGTAATAAACCCCAAATTTGAAAATACGGCAAAATCTAGCGATATATAGCCTTTTGAGAGAAAAGTCGAAACACTCTTTTTCGATTATGAATGAAAAATATGATGATTATAGCAAAAATTCAATTAATCATGATAATTTTGATGATAATTCCACTAATAATGATAATGATGATAATGATTTTTTTTTCGACTTTGGGGATTTTACTACTTATAGCCTTTTTCATTATAAATGGACACTATGTTTATTATTATTATTATGGCGATAATTACTAAAGCATTAGTAATTATAATAAAAATGACAATAATGATAATATTTATAGTGTCCATTCATAATCAAAATTAATAAAAGTAGTAAAATAATGAAAATTATGGAGTTAATCACAAAAATAATAATCATATCAATAATCAAAATAATGATAATAATAATGATAATAATAATCATATGTCCATTTATAATGGAAAAAGGCTAAAAGTAGTTAAATGCCAAAAGTCGAAAAAACAGTAAAATCTTGCTATATATACCCTTATATATATAATATATATAATATATATATATATATATATATATATATATATATATATATATATATATATATATATATATATATATGTATATATATGTATATATATATATATATATATAATATATATATATATATATATAATATATATATATATATATATATATATATATATATATATATATATATATATTATACATATATATATATATATATATATATATATATATATATATATATATATATATATATATATATATATATATATAATATATACATATATATATATATATATATATATATATATATATATATATATATATATATATATATATATATATATATATATATATATATAATATATATATATATATATATATATATATCCATTGTCATTATCATCAACATCATCATGACCATCCTCCTCCTCCTCCTCATCATCATCATTACTATTGCTATCATTATCATATTTATTATTATTGGTTGCAGTAGTAGCAATTACAGTATCGGTATCATTATCAATATTGACATTTTTGATATGAGTAATATAATTGACAATTATATTATAATCATTACTATTGTTATCGTAATCATCATCACTCTTAAAAGTAGAAGGTTAATGGAATATCCTGAAATGTAAGTATGCATCCCCCTTAAAGAAATCTGTGACTAGCCGGTCATAAAATATGAGGAAATTTAACTACACCACATATTTCCAGGGTATCGTTTGCGTATTTACATGAAGCTTGAATCCATACTCTTGGAAATAAATTCTCCCATTTCCCTGTCTGTCTATATTTATCTGTCTGTCTGTCTGTTTCTCTCTCTCTCTACCACACATTACTATATCTGCACATAAGTCATCCAACTTACCTTGAACTTAGGACTCGAACAGGACTGGGTGCAGCGCCCTTCGTCGAGCAAGTTCCTGCAGGCATGGCAGCTGGTGGCAGAGTGCGGGCGTTGGCAGCCGCCCAGGCACTCCTCGTGACAACACTGGTTCCCCACGCAGCCTCCGGGACACTCGCCCCCGCACACTGAGGGCCGGGAGGAAGAGGCGGAGGAAAGGGGAGGAACACAAAAATCTCTGGATGAATAGAGACGCTAAGTGATTTCTTGGCTCTTGTTCTACTGTTTTGGAACTCGAATCGTTCAGCTGAAAGACCACTGAAGAAATATAACGTTTTAGAAGACACATCAGTAAGTAAGAAATTATTGTCTCTGTCTGTCTCTGTCTGTCTATCTGTCTCTCTCTCCCTTCCACCTTCCCTCTCTCCCCCATTCAGGGCCCCGGGAGCGCGGGTCCATAGCTGACGTTAAGCTATTAGGGCTTATGGCGCTTCACTTGGGCGGCTGAGCGACTCGACGCCTCCTGACGAAAATTTCAATCAGATTGGGGTTCTTTCAATCAGACTGGGGCGTGGCAGGAGGAGCAGGGTGGGAGGAGGGGAGTAGGGAGGGGGAAGGAGTGATAAAGGGGCGAGGAAGAGTGAGGGTGGAGGGGGGAAGGGAGTGGGGAAGGAAGAGGAAGAGGAAGGGGGAAGGAGGGAGAGGGAAAGGAGAGGAAAGGGGGGATGAGGGAAGGAGGAGGAGGAAGGGGAGCTGAGGAGGGGTGGAGGGACTGAGAAAGAGGGAGTGAGAATGGAGAGGGAAAGGAGGAGGGGAGGAAGAGGGAGGGAGAATGGACAAAGGGAGGGAGGGAGGGGAGGAGGTAGAGGGAGAGGGATAGTGAGGAAGAGGGAGATAGGGAGAGGGAATAGAAAGAAATGAAAAGAAGAATTACAGGGAGATGGATAGAAAGAGAAATGCTAAGGTGAACACCTTTGAAAGTATCCCTTTGATCTGCAAAAGTCAGATTATCTGGAAAGACTTCAATACACGGGATCTAAGGCGCTCGCACGCGCACACACACTTTTGATTCTAGCTTTTCTCCTAAATGAATGTTTATAAAGCCCAAAAGTTATTATTTTGTATTATTATCTAACGCCTGTAGCTCTACAGTCTCTCTCTTTCTGACTGCCTGTATCTGTGTCTATCTTTCTGCGTATTTGTGTGTCTCTGTCCTCTTGTATGTCTGCGTGTACTTGTCTGTCTGTCCGTCAGTGCAATTATCCGTGTTTATCTGTGTACGAGTATTTGTCGATCTATGTCTATGTGTCTGCTCGTGCGTCTGTTTGTATCTGTCTGCGAATCTTTCTATCTGTGCTTGTCTGTCTGTCAGCCCGTGTCTCCTTGGGCAGCGGCGCCACTCACGCGTCTGGCAGTGCTGCGGCCCCCAACAGCGCGGCGCCCCGCATCGCCTGGAGCGGAAGCAGCCGAGGGCGGGCGGGCACTCCGGGCACTCGCGCTGCGGGCGGTTGCGCTGCGGAGGGAGGGGGAGGGGTCGTTAGGGGGAGGGCCTTGCAAGCGGGAAGGTGTGTACGTTGAAGCGTGTAAACATTCACAGACACACTACATAAGGCTATGAGTGCGTGTGTGCGAAGACCCCCACGCGCCGCGGGCGCAGGTGTTCCGCGAGCGGGAGGCAACGGAAGCCCCGAGCGCTGTTGCCAAGCACAGCGATGGGCTGAATCGCATTTCCGGAGACGAGATGCTGGTGGGATGGCGGGCGGGGGCAATGTTGCACGCTGTAGCAAGAGGGAGGCTGGGTTGCCCTGCCTCGAGCGCGGACGCCGCTGCCAGCTGTCATTCTCCGTTCAAAGGGGAGGAGAGGGGGGGGGGGGTCAGCAACACTAATGCAAACAACAATGATGATACTGATGATGATAATATTAATGGTGATAATAATAATATCAATGCTAATAATTTTGATAAAAATAAAAAAGTGGAAAATAATGATGATATCATTATTGTTATTGCTACTACTACCACTATTATTATTATTATCACTACCATCACTATTGGTAATATCATTATTATCATGATTTTTTAAACTATCAATATTATCATTATTATATCATTAGTAATAATGATAATAACAACAATGATAATAATAACAATAATAATAAAAAATAATAGTAGTAATAATAATGATAATAATAATAAAAATAGCTATTAGTATTCTTATTAATTATTATGGTAAAACTGGTAAAAATAATGATAATAATAAATAAATGATGATAGTAACAACAAAATGAATCATAATAATGATATTAATAATGACGACAATGACGACGACGATGATGGGGATGATGATGATGATAATAAAGATAATGATAATAATATTATTAATAATGATAATAATAATAATGATAATGATAATTATAATAATGATAACGGTAATGATAATGATGATAATAATAATTATAACAATTATGATAACAGCACTGAATTGACAAATAATATTTTCTACATGATGCTAATGTTAAAAATAGGGATAATAATATCTATAAATAAATCAACAACTAAAATAACGATATCAAATCTAAGAAGAGAGAGAGAGAGAGAGAGAGAGAGAGAGAAGAGAGAGAGAGAGAGAGAGAGAGAGAGAGAGAGAGAGAGAGAGAGAGAGAGAGAGAGAGAGAAAGTCAAAGTCAAAGACAAAACACTTTATTTCATTAATTACAATGGTTATTCTTTACATAAATACATTCATACTTACAACTGATTATTTAATAGGTGTTTGTTTAATTCGTTTTAAAATTACAAAAGCTATTAATGACTTATATTATCTGGTAACATATTCCATAACTTGGGTCCACGTATTTCCATTTGTCGTGTATCAGTACTCGATCTCTTAATATAAAGAGAATTTACTTTGCGTGTTACGACACCTGATATGGTCCCTACAGTTTGTAAGGGCATTACCCACTGCGGATAATCCCCATGAATGATCTTGTAGATGAATACACATGTGTCATAACTGCATTTAGGTTGGACTTTTAATCATTTTAATTTTTGGATATGCGGGCTGATGTGATCAAGTTTACTGATATTACCTAATGCAACTCTTGCAGCAAAGTTTTGTAATTTTTATACTTTTTGCATTTGGGTTTTGTTAGTCGAACCCCAAATATTTGAACAGCAGTTAATAATGCTTAGAAGTAGAGTTTGCACAACCATAATTCTAGTTTCAGTAGTGATTTGATTTTTTATGTGATCTAGATATAGTAAGGTGCCCACTACTTTCCTGTGTATCTTGTCAACGTGTTGTTCAAATGCCATGGATCTGTCTAAGTGTATTCCCAGATTATTCACTGAAGTGTTCGGCTTGATAGAGCAGCCTTCAAATTCTATGGCCATGTCATTGGGAATTTTAGCTATGTTCTGCCGGCTACCTATGAATATACATTGAGTTTTATGTGAGTTTAGTTTAAGGCCATTAGTGTTAAAATATAATTTTGCTTGTGTAAAGGTATGTTGAGTATTTCTTATTAATGTATTCAAGTTGTTTACTGAGTAACTATGAAGAAACTGTGAATCATCGGCGTACTGCATTAGAAGGCAATTATGGGCTATTGTTGATAAATCATTTATAAAAATTGTAAATAGGATCGGACCTAAAATGGATCCTTGCGGAACACCAAAAGGTACTTGTTGTATTGATGACATACAATCATTGATTTTTACCGATTGGGTCCTTGCATCTAAATAAATTTTAAACCAAAAGGTATCAGTTTTATGAATTACTAATTTGTTAAGGAGAATTTCATGGCTGACACTATCAAAAACATTAGAAGGGTCGCATAACCTGAGCAAATTTACCTGATTATTACCTATGTTATTATAAATCTCATCAGTAATTTGTAAAGCTGTTTCAGTAGATAACTTATTTCTGAAACCATGTTGCTTTTTAGATAATAAGTTATTGGCCTCCAGGAAACTTGTTAATTGATTTGCTACAATTTTTTAAGAACTTTAGATAATATAGGGAGTATAATAATAGGGCGATAATTATTCACATCGTCTATATCCCCCGACTTGAAGATTGGTGTTACTATACCATGTTTCCAAAGCGACGGAAAGACACCAGTGACCAGAGAGGTATTAATAATGACTAAATAGTGTGCAATTGCGGGTAAACTATCTGATAAATCGCAAAGCAATACCGTCTGCTCCTATTTGTTTCGCGAAGGTGTTTTATTACTAAGATATTGTTTCTACGTCCACTGGTTGTGGTCTGAAAAAAATAGTTGTAAACCTTGCCCGATCTGTGATTCGTTGTAATGTAGAAGCAGTTGTTTGTTCATGTTAGTTCTCCATTTTTTTAAAGGGAGTCATTAAAATGCTCTGTGCTTTAAGTAGGACTTGCACAATCAACAGTAGGGTGTTTGTTGAGGCACAAGTGTTTTAACAGTTTTCCATGTCTTATCAGAGTTGTTCTTATATTCGGTAAATTTATTTCAGAAATAATTTATTTTTGCAGATTGAATTAACAATTTGAAATTTTCCTTTTTTACTTTATAATCTACTTGAAAGGCGGCTTCATTTCTGTTACTATTAAGAGCTTGATAGGCATTATTTCTATCGCAAAGGGCTCTCTTGATGTCATTTACTCATGGAGCAGGGGGGCGTCTGACGATTCGTGTTACGTAGGGAGCCAGCGCATCGATGCTGCTTTTAATAAATTCCGTGAGAATAGTTACTTGTTTGTTTACAGTATCTGTCACTGAAATATCTAATAAATTCATTTCTTTAGACAAGATAAGCTCGCGGAAAGATTGAGGGTCATAGTTTTTGAAATCACGAAAAGTTTTTATTACTGGTGGTCG
This sequence comes from Penaeus vannamei, assembly GCF_003789085.1. Lineage (NCBI taxonomy): Eukaryota > Metazoa > Arthropoda > Malacostraca > Decapoda > Penaeidae > Penaeus > Penaeus vannamei. The sequence goes on along the minus strand of NW_020872807.1, from coordinate 601,599 downwards.
GTTTTTCTTTATATCTAACGTCATCGTGATAAATTCATGATCGGCTACATGGCACGAGATGACATCATAATGGAGAATGAGATCTTGTCTGTTAGTTATTATTAAATCTAATAGAGAAGAGGTGTTTTCTGTAATTCGAGTAGGTTTATCTATTATTTGTTTTAATTTATTTTTCTTAATTACCTTCGCTAATTTAGCATTAGATTTTGTTAAATCATCATTTAGGTCACCTAAGATGAAAAGCGGTTTCTTTTTTAAGGACATTTCTCTAAAAACCTTTTTAATGTATTTAAAAGATTCCGAGGTAGCATGGGGGTGCCTACAGACAGCGCCAATAATGAAGGAAGGAACCATACAGTACTGTTAACTGCTGTAGTAGATATCCTGTTTGACTTCAGGGTATCCCGTACATATATACATACTCCTCCTCACACCTGTAAACTTTAAAATTTGGAATATTGATGAAATTACTAACTATTTCCTGGTGGAGCCATGTTTCACTTATACATAATATGTCTGTTTCTTTCCTCAACAAACATTTTAATTTTTTCAAAATGCCCGAGAAGGGAATGGGCGTTTATATGCTCTATTTGTATGACATTTTGCGATCTAGTAATTGGTAACGCTGACGGCGTTGCCTGGTCAAACATTCTGATCTCGCTTGTACTTTTACATTGTCGGGAAAAGCATCAGAGTCTAAAAATAGTTCAGGTATTATGTTCTTTCCTCTTACTGACACCGTGAAGCTGGTGTAGTAGTCATGTATCACTGACTTAAGGCCTTGACTCTTCAGATGTTTTCAAACTTTTCTATACCCTCTTCGTTTGTGTCTGGGTGACAACTGGTGATGTAAAGGTAGACTGTGTCAGGACGATCTGCTCCCTTTAACGGCTTTGGTGTTTGGTGTTCTCTGTCTTCTCCGATTTCTTGATTTGACCTTGGGGTAACCGTCTTCATTCATATCTTGTGTGGGATTTGCTCGTTCTGCATAGTTGTTATTGATGACTAGTGGCGCTGCTGGAGGAGGGGTGGGGGTGGGGGTAGTGGGTAGGGCGGTAGCCCCTTGCACCTGCTGCTGAGTTGTTTCCTCCCAGTGGCGGTTGGGGTCGAGTTGTTCTCTTTAATTGTTACTCCTGTTGTTTTGTTTTTTCCAAAGCTCCGGTTAGGTGTTACTTGTGTAGAAGCTTCCACCTTGGTCTTCTTTGGCGTGTTGGTTTTGGGCCTCACGGCAGGAGGGCTCTTAGTTGACTTTGGGGAGGCGGGGGCGTCTGTAGGGGCGGGGGTCTGCTGGCTGGGAGCGCCGGGCGAGGGGCACGTGGATGGCTCAGCAGAGTTGGAGGCCGAAGAGTGAGCAAGGGCGCGAGGGAGCTGGCTGGCCGCGGGCAGGGAGAGAGGGGAGGGTATTGGGAAGGGAGGATTGCTGGTCGTGGGTATGGGTATGGAGGGAGTGGAGGAGGGGGGTTTGGGGTGGAGGGAGGGGCGCTGTGACTGGGGGAGGAGATATGAACGGAAAGGTTTCATATGTGGTCTGATCACGGGTGGGGATGGGAGGTAGGGGGGGGGATCGCTCTTGTGTGACCGATGCGTCCTCTACTTATTTTTTGCCCTATCAATTTATTGATAGTCGACTGTTGTTCGGAGAACATTCCGATCAGCAAGTCGATTTTGTTTTCAATTAATATTTGGTCCGTGAAGGAAAGCCCATTACAGGTCTATGTTCCT
>NW_020872807.1:597661-599777 GCF_003789085.1 Penaeus vannamei | reverse complement strand
AATCTCATTGTTTATTAATTATGTTATCGGGGTCACATTATGAATATAGATGTGGTTATAGTTAGTCATCAACTTAATAATGATTGTTTATCATTATTGCAATATTGTTTATATCGTAGATCTGATGTATTTAAACTGTGTTTACATTATTTCTCTTTCTCTTTACTCTCTGTCTTCTACTCTTTCCTCTCCTGCTTCTCTCTTTCTTCTCTTTTCTTCCGTAACTTCTATCTCACCGCTCACACCAATCATCATCTTCAATTCGTTTACTTCTGTTCCTCCCAGAAAAAAATACCTCTTCCTCCTACGCTGATTTTTTTTATCTTACTTCTGTATCTCGTCCTTTTACCCTACATCATATCACTCTTTTCACTAACCTCCTCCTTCATCACTCCTTTTATATTCTATATTTCACTTCAATCACCGTGTCTCTATACTTTCTACTCTAGAAGCAATATCGATTTCTTGCTTCTCTTGCTTCAAATCTCTTTTTTATTATATTCTCTTCTTTTTCTCTGTTTTCTTCTCCTCTTTGCGCTGCCTCTCTTTAATTCTTCTCTTCTTTTCTTGGTATGCTATTTAATAATAAAAGAGCAATGTCGACATATATTTTAGTGATCGATCAGATCATTCTAACGTGGTCTTTAAATGTGAATGTTATCATCATTTACGAACGAGTGTCAGAATGTTAACTTCCAAGGGGAGAAGTAGCGGCAATAGGTAACTAGTTCAATTACAGTAGAATTAAGCTGCATGAAGTCATTATTATCACTTATTGCCTATTCCCTAATATCATTATACCATTAGTCTTAGTAATTATTTCAAATTGTTTAATACCATATATCATTTTTATACTGTTTGAATGTCTAATAGTAACTAATGTCGACTATCAATTTATTGAAGATCTATTTAAATCATGAGTATTACTAAATTTATTTATTATTCTTGTATATTAATCAATTATAGTTTTGTCTTGAATCTATATTCATTAATTTATTATCGTTATCATCCTCATTACTATGATCAGTAATACTACTGCTATAATAACTATCATTGTCATTATCATTGTTTTTTATCATTCTAGCTATCATTGTCTTTATTCATTATAACTATTTTTATTTATTACCATCAATATTCATTATCATTATCATATCATCAATTATCATAATCATTAATTATCATCATCATTATAATTTTCATTATCGCAATTACATCATACTATCATTATAAATTTCACTATCGTTATCATTACTATTTTACCATCATCCTAATAATTGTTGGCGATGTTATCACTGTTTTTGTTATTGTTATCTATCTGCGCTTCAGACGACGCTGGTAGAATAATTTATCCTCATCCACATAACAATGAACAGCAGCACGCCAAGTATCCTGACAGCCAGACGCTCTCGCCGATGCCAAGAATCTGCCAATGAGTCTGTCATGTGACTCAACCCAACTTCATCTAAAAAAGGGAGCCAGATATTAAGGCCTTTGTATTATATACCCCATACTATATCACAATAAGACATATTAGGGAAACAATAATAATTGCAATAATGATTTGGGTAATTGTATCTGAAAATCTCACTTATAGGTAGCAGAAGTAGTAATAATAATAGGTATAATGATGATGATGATGGTGGTAATGATGATGATGATAATAGTAATGATAATAATAATAATGATAACAAAGATGCTGATAATGATGATAGTAGTAATTATAATAAAATAACAGTAATTGTAATTTTGATGATGACCATTCTCATTATTACCACTATCATCATCACAAAAGAGAAAAAATAACCGAACTTCATCTAACTAGGCAGCAAATATTAAGAACAGGGAATTAAATACCTAAATCTAAATCATGATTAGGAAAATCAGGGAAACAAAAATAATTACATTAGTAATTTAAGAAAATGCATCGGAAAATCTCATCAAAAATTAGTAGTTGTAATAATGATAATGATAATCATAATCATAGTGATGGTGATGATAATGATAATGATAATAAAGATGATGGTGATGATAGTGATGATGATAGTGACGATGATAATGATGATAATATTGATGATGATAGTGATGATGATAATGATAATGATAAAAGTAACGACAA
>NW_020872807.1:582661-587661 GCF_003789085.1 Penaeus vannamei | reverse complement strand
TCTCCTAGCCCCCCCTATGGACTCCTAAAGCGCCTCCCCCCCCCCCCCATGGACTCCCTAAAGCACTCCCCCCCCATCTATTTCCTAAAGTGCTCCCCCCTACCCCCCTTGACTCCCTAAAGCGCTTCCCCGCCCGCCCATGGACTCCCTAAAGCGCCTCCGTCTCCCCCGCCCACAGTCTGCGCGAGCATGGACCTGCGGAACAACATCAGCGCCCTCGAGAAGCTGTGCCCTCTGCCGCGTCATCGACGGCCACCTCCCACTTCGTCCTTCAGGAGCAGGTGAGAGGGCGAGGGAGAGGGAGGGGGAGGGAGAGGGTGGGGGTGGGAGAGGAAGGGGAGGTGGGACAGGAATGAGGGAGGGAGGGGTGGGAGAGGAAGGGAGAGGAATGAGGAGGGAGGGGGAGGGAATGGGAGACGAAGGGAGAGAGCGTGGAGGGAGCGAGGGAGGGAGGGAGGAAAGGAAGGGCAAGAGGGAGAGGGAAAGACGAGGAGAAGCTGTGCCTCTTCCGCGTCATCGACGGCCACCGCCACTTCGTCCTTGAGGAGCAGGTGATAGGGCGAGGGAGAGGGAGGGAGAAGGGTGAGAGGGAGATCAGATTTATGAAGGTGGGTTCAGAGAGAGGAAGGAGGAAGGTAGAGAGTAAGGAATGGAGGAAGGGAGGGAAAAAGTTGGGTTAAGAAGAATGGGGGGTGGGATAGTAACATGGAGGGGTTGAGAAGATGAAGGTGGATTATCTTCGCTGTGAAGGAACTGAGAGAGGAAGAGGATGGAAAGAAAGAAAAAGGAGAGAAGGAGGGAGAACAGGGAGAGGGAGGGAGGGTTTTTGCGGAAGGTTTGTGAGAAGAAAGAGAGAGAATTGAGCAGAGAGAAAGGGAGGAGAGGTGTATGAGAGACTCTTCCTCTCTCTCTCTCTCTCTCTCTCTCTCTCTCTCTCTCTCTCTCTCTCTCTCTCTCTCTCTCTCTCTCTCTCTCTCTCTCTCTCTCTCTCTCTCTCTCTCTCTCTCTCTCTCTCTCTCTCTCTCTCACTCCCCCTAATCCACGGGCCAATTAATGAGGTACACTTTCTGCCGCGTCTAAACACACAAGTTGTTTACCTTGTTGCCTTTGCAAAACGATGTTTTTCTATTTCTCTCTTACCATATACATCGCCTGCATGTGTTTGTGCATCTGTGCCCCCGCGCTATTTCAGCCTAGTTGTAAAGAAACTCAAATTCTTCAAGATGACATAAAGCATTCTTATCTTCAGGCTCGGAAATGATAAACTTACTAACTAAAACCTGCTCCCTCGCATACTAGACAAAATGTAATCATACAGATTAACATATTCCATAATTTTGATCATCATATTATATTTCGTGAAACTCGAGAGGTTGTGTGTGTGTGTGCTCTATGTTTACAATTATACATCAAACGAATGCAGTGAATAATAATTTTAATTAATAAAAAAATAGATATGTTAAATGCAAGATCCGTAAAGACCAAGGAACCACATGAATTGACTGAACGTTAGGGAGTAGATGGGGCACAGGCACAGGCACGCAGGCACCTGGCTGGCACCCGGGTGAATACTTGTCTCTTTTTTCAACACTCGCGCCTACAAAGATTATTTTGTTGTGTCTAGCGTCTGCTTGCTTAAATTTCCTGTTTTATTTATATAGTTTCCCCCTCCCTTTCGATCCTTCCCTCTCTGGCTTTTTACGTCTCTCCCTCCCTCTCTCTCTCTCTCTCTCTCTCTCTCTCTCTCTCTCTCTCTCTCTCTCTCTCTCTCTCTCTCTCTCTCTCTCTCTCTCTCTCTCTCTCTATATCTATCTGTCTGTCTATCTGTCTGCCTGTCTGTCTGTTTCTCTCTCCCCCCCTCTCTCTCTCTATCTATCTGTCTGTCTGTCTGCCTGTTTTTTTTCTATCCCTCTCTCTCTCTCTCTATCTATCTATCTATCTATCTATCTATTTGTCTGTCTGTCTATCTGTTTGTCTCTCTCTCTCTCTATCTATCTATCTATCTATCTATCTTTCTATCTATCTATCTGTCTTTCTGTCTGTCTGTCTGTTTCTCTCTCTCTCTCTCTCTCTCTCTCTCTCTCTCTCTCTCTCTCTCTCTCTCTCTCTCTCTTCTCTCTCTCTCTCTCTCTCTCTCTCTCTCACACTCTCACACTCTCTCTCTTTTTCTCTCTTTCTCTGTTTTAGTCTTTCAAGCACGTGTCGTTAACATGTTTACATTTTCCTTCTGACCAAATTGCAACTATTTGCAAGAAACCTAAAATCCTTTTGGGTGAAGGCTTTTATCTAGAATTTAGGTCTGGAAAAAGTTGGATAAGTTTGCCATTATTTTCTTATCGTTGGCGACGCAGCTGCTTTATATGGCATGATGTGCTCGGTTAACCTTCAGTTCCAGTTCGGCGGATGGCGGTGTCTGGCAGCCATGTGCGATAGGATTTATCCGAATAAAAACAGAATAATGAATAGATAATATAAGATGAATATATACATTGAATAGATAAATGTTAAAAAAAATCATATATTGACACATTTAAGGAGAAGAAAATCCGTAATGATGCCATGAGATTGCTAATATTATCAGGAATTTCAAAGCCGTGTCTAAAAAGAAAATGAATGAAAAAGATGAAAATAAATATTGAGTCACTTGTGATATATCTTTGTTTAATTCAATATTCCAGTTAAATATTGTGTGGATGATATTCAAGTATGATACACTAATAAAAAAAGCTTGTCTTACACAGGGAAGGATATATATATATATATATATATATATATATATATATATATATATATATATATATATATATATATATATATATATATATATATATATATATATATTATATATTTATTTATTTATTTATTTATTTATTTATTGTCTTACATAGGGAAGGATATATATATATATATATATATATATATATATATATATATATATATATATATATATATATATATATATATATATATATATATATCTTTGATGTAAATATCGAGCATGCCAAAATTGCACAGAATATTGACTTTTATAGCGGGAAACGACCGGGCAGGGACCAAAGTAATGGGAAAAAGTCATGAAAAATAGATAAATAAAAAAACACTTTCATAAATGCTGTTGCGTTCTAAACCCTCTTGACATTTATTCTTGCCGTGGACTATTAACGCGTTTCCTGAAACATATTTTGCCAGGTGTCGCTCTGCGGCTCATCATCTGATCTCGTCGGGTAATTTGCTTTTCTTTCAATACATTCGTCCAATCTCTTTCGTCAGATTTTAGTCACAAGTATCACAGGCCCTTCGACAACGTGATGGGCAAGTGTGCGCGCATCTCGTGACGCTTTAGAGACTGAGAAGGTTTACAGATATATTTTAACTCCTTTAAGTTCGTCCTCCCTCCTCCTCCTCTTCCTCCATTCCCCGTTCCTCCTCCATTCCCCCTCCCTCCTCCTCCTCCCTTCCCCTCCACCTTCCTCCTCCTTTCCCCTCCACCTTCCTCATCCCTCCTCCTTCCTTACCTCCACCTTCCTCGTCCCTTCTCCTCCACCTTCCTTACCTCAACCTTCCTCTTCCTCTCTTTCCCTCCACCTTCCTCCCTTCCCCTCCACCTTCCACCTTCCTCTTCCCTCCTCCTTCCATACCTCCACCCTCCTCCTTCCTCCACCTCCCTCTTCCTCCCTTCCCCTCCCACCTCCTCCCATCCCCCTCACCCCATCCTCACTTGCATCATTATATCGGCACTTTAAGACGAACTGCAGACCGCAATTTTTCACTACTGGCAATGCAGTTTTAAACAAATTCTTAATTCGTCTTGTATGGTTTGTCATTAACAATTTTGTTTAAACAACTATCGTTATCAGTAAAATCAATGGTCGTTATCATTATCATGATCTTCATTATTATCACCAATACCATCATACTGTCATAGTACTGTCATCAGCATCCCCATCGTACTAACAGGAATCTCCCCCCGTTTCCGCAGCGGGACAACGCCTCCATCGCCCGCCTGAGCCAGTACTCCTTCCCCGGCCTGAGGGAGATCACGCACCACCTCCTCGTGTACCGCGTCTTCAACCTCACCTCCCTCAGGGGGCTCTTCCCCAACCTCGCCGTCATCAGGTAAATATAGTGCTACGAGTTCTAATGATTCAGTATATCATGCTGTGTGGGCTGTCCCATGCTGCAACATGCAATCAGAGTTAGGCAGAAATCGAGAGCTCTAAACCCAGTGAAATACAAGGCTGATAAATTTGTCTTCGTTATCGCTGTCGTGTTATCAGGCTCGGCATCCCGTGTCCCTGCCTGCGTCTCCACTCTGAACCGCTCCATAAAATCCCGTTCTTTTTAAATGGAAAGAGATTGCACGGAATGAATTTGATGATTTCTCGTCTGCGGGACGTCTCGGCTGTCCTTAAACGACGATTGTCACAGGAGAGAGAGAGAGAGAGAGAGAGAGAGAGAGAGAGAGAGAGAGAGAGAGAGAGAGAGAGAGAGAGAGAGAGAGAGAGAGAGAGAGAGAGAGAGAGAGAGAAGAAGGAAAGGAGAGAGAGAGAAGGAGAAAAAGGAGAGAGAAGAAAGGAAAAGAAAGAGAGAGAGAAGAAAGGAAAAAGAAAGAGAGAGAAAAGAAAGGTAAAAGAGAGAGAGAGAGAGAGACTTGGCAGGGCGACGCTGTCTGAAACGCCTTGGCTAATGAGCCTACCACTTCAGCTGAGGCGAGGAAGGCATAACACAGCTCGCACAGTCCTCGGGCGCCTCCGACACACACACTCCCACGTGCGCATGCACTGCGGCCATTATGCATTTTTGTGTAGCGCTCTTTCTTTTTTTTATTTTCAGAAACGTTTATCCGCATGGAGAGAGTTTTAGAAAAATAAAGAATCCAAAAAAGCTAATTAAATAGATATATGAATAAAACTGAAACATCAGCATCTTTCTGAGAAAGGTGGACCTAAGTCAGCGCGAGTGTTGTTTAATTGGCACTCAATATTGAGTTTCATATATGT
>NW_020872807.1:575161-577661 GCF_003789085.1 Penaeus vannamei | reverse complement strand
CAAAATAAACCTACGCAAAAATACAAACAAAGATTACAAACACAAAAAAACAACGATAATAGTGATAGTCAAAATGCACAGCTTCCATAAGGCCCCGTCTGCCATGCACAGACCGGCCGTCATGCACCCCCACCGAGTACGTCAGTCAACAAACGAGCGCTTTCCTGTCCTGATCTCAAGGCAAAGAGTGATGGAGTTATTTTACTCTGAATTTATACTGATGGTTCCTTGATGGCACGTCGCTTGAGGTTTCTAATTCTGTTTGGTAGAAACCTGGACATGGATATCTGGTGAGAATTGTATGATTAAGATTAAAAGGAATTGTTTGTTTTGTTGGTTTAAATTGGACCGACTTCTAGTGATATACTTTGTGTTGTACTTTTTTTTGTGAGTTCCTTTTCATTTTCAATTTACTTTCTCTCCCTTTTTTTCTCTTCTTTTTTGCTGGCTGTCATTCTTTTTTTTATTGTATATGTTTATCTCTTCTTCTCTTTCATCTTACTTCAGTATTCTTTTCTCTCTCTCTCTTTGTTTCTGTTTCTCAGTTTCTGTCCCTCTCTCTTCTTCCTCCCCCTTCCTTCCCTCCCTCCAGGCACCCCCATACTGACTCCCCCCCTCCCCCAGGGGCGACGTCCTGTTCCACAACTACGCCCTCGTCATCTACGACGCGCCCAGCCTGCGCGAGGTCGGCCTCGTCTCCCTCGCCGTCATCCTCAGAGGTCGGCGTTTCTCCTGCAGGGTTTGCGTTGCCGCTTGCGTGAGGGCGTGCATGGCTGGCTTTGTGCAATATGTGCAGATACGTTTATATGCGTAGTAAACACACGCATACACGTTAATACACATGCACGCACATACAAACGAACACTTACACACACACACACACACACACACACACACACACACAACACAACACACACACACACACACACACACACACACACACACACACACACACACACACACACACACACACACACACACACACACACACACACACACACACACACACACACACACACACACACACACATACACACACACACTCACACACACACACACCACACACACGAACACACACACACACGACACACACATGCACATACACACAAACACACACACACAACACACACACTCACCCACACACATACACACACACATGCACACACACAGACACACACACACACACACACACACACACACACACACACACACACACACACACACACACACACACACACACACACACACACTAAGGCAGAGTCTCCGCCCCAGGCTCCGTGCGGATCGAGAGGAACCCGCAGCTGTGCTTCGTCCACACCGTCGACTGGGAACACATCACCGTCAACCGACTGGCGGAGAACTACATCAATGTAAGTGTTCTCTCTTCCTAGTCTTCTTAATCTCCATTATTTTCATAATCGTTATTGTTTAGAATTGATTTTTCATCATTATATGAATTATTTTTATTATTATTTTTATCATCATTATTATTACTATTATTATTATAATTATCATCATCATTATGATGATGATAATTATCATTATTATCAGTCTTTATTGCAGGATTTCGATAATCCCTTATGATAATGTTTTAAATATATAAAAAAAAATTGCAGTATAAAACTAATATATATATATATAAATAAATAAATAAATAATAAATAATATATATATATATATATATATATATATATATATATATATATATATATATATATATATATATATATATATATTATCATCATCAAAAGCCTGAGTCAATCCACTGCAGGACGTAGGCCTCCCCAATCTTTTTCTTGTCCTGTCTTGCGATTTTTGTTTCCAGTCTTGGCCCCAAATTTCGCTATTTCGTCACGCCACCTTGTCACTGGCCTGGCCCTTGGCATCTTCATGTTATCTATAGTCCAGTCTGTTACTTTCTTTGTCCATCTGTCGTCTTGTCTCCGACATATATGCCCTGCCCATTGCCATTTCTTCTTTTTGATGCTCCCGAGTATATCTTCCACTTTTGTCTGTTCCCTGATCCACGTCGCCCTCATCCGATCTCTTAGGCTCATTTCCATCCCTCTCTGGGCACATTAGTTTCCTCTCCAGCCTGCCTGTTCTCTAGGCTGATTTGAATCCAGACTCTCGGAGATGCGACCTGTGATGACTTTAGTGAACAGTTTATAGGTAACTGAAAGGAGGCTTATGGGTCAGTAATTTTTTAGATCCCTTTAATCACCTTTTTATGTATCAAAATAATTGATGCATTTTCCAGGTTTTCGGAGTTTTTCAGTTGAGAAGGCATTTGATAAAAAGATTGGCTAGTTTCACTGTTGCAATTTCTCCTGCATCTAATGTAAGGTCTACACTAATTCCGTCTTCACCTGGTGTTTTCCCTCTCTTCATGCCTTTAAGCGCTCTTTATTTCTTCTTTTGTGATGTTAGGTACGTCTCTAGTTACCGCGTTTGCTTCTATCCGTGGCTGTTCATTTGATTTGTATAGATCCCTGTAAAA
>NW_020872807.1:550161-570161 GCF_003789085.1 Penaeus vannamei | reverse complement strand
TGGTATTTCATTCAGAGCGGGTATTGCTGTGTACTGACATCTTCGACATGAAATAATCGGTATCACTTATAACTCTGAATTTTAAAAATCCGACTTTGAGGTGGCCTTCGTATGGAAGTGCTCTTTAAAGCGTAAACGACCAGTTTCAAATCAAATCGATGCTGTAAAGTACCGACCGTTGAACGGTTTAACGGCTATTTCCAAACATTAGTGCCTCGTACTTGGTATATATACAGATCCCTTCGTAAGCTACAATACATTGCCAAGGAGACTTGATGGAAGGATATTTCATGTGTAAAAGTACACAAAATTTACTTTTATTTACATATATTTCACAAAATATTTCGTCATAAATTGCTGATATATATTTTTCTGATATTGGTAAAAAAGTGTTCTTTGAACGTTTACGAATTCATGTCTATGCGCAATGTCATTATCAAATGCCATGTGCACAATTACGACAAGCAAAAGTCCACCCAGGAGCATATTAGCAGCGTACCTCCCCGCGTGTTGGCGGGTCCCGCCCGAGAACTAACCATAGCTGGATATAATAGTCACTTGGTAGTTTCTTCATTCATGTGCCTATACAGTACGCTCGCTAGCTCAATTTGACCCCCAAACTTCCCCACACACCCCCCTTGAGGACGGTCCCCTTATGTACAGATACAGTAACGTGTGTGTGTGTGTGTGTGTGTGTGTGTGTGTGTGTGTGTGTGTGTGTGTGTGTGTGTGTGTGTGTGTGTGTGTGTGTGTGTGTGTGTGTGTGAGAGAGAGAGAGAGAGAGGAGAGAGAGAGATTTTGAGAGAGGGGGAGGGAGGGAGAAGGGGAAGAGAGAGAGAGAGGGAAGTGAAGGGAGAGAGAGGCAGGGGTAGAGAGAGAGAGACGGGGGGGGGGATAGGGGGAAGGGAGAGAGAGCGGGGAAGAAAGAAAGAGGAGGGAGAGAGAGAGAGGGGAGAAGGGGAAGAAAGAGGGAGGGGGTGAAGGCAGAGAGAGGGAGGGAGGAGACAGAGAGAGAGAGTGATAGAAAGATAGAGGTAGAGGGTGAGATAGACAGAGAGAGAGAGAATTCATTTCCAAAAATATGAATTCAAAATCCATGTACATGCTTATAGATACCATGGAAATGTGAAGTGAGTATTCCTCGATACTGAGATTTTTTTTTTCTTTTTTAAGGGTAAGGCAAAATACTTAAATATATTCGACTTCCTTTTAATTGTTTTTGATGATGGGGATAATAATAGTAATGATGATACCAATGATAATAATATTATTGCTTAGTCATAGTAACAATAGTAACAATGATAAAAATAATAATGACAATCAAAACAGTGATTATGATAATGATAATAACAATGTAGTAATACAATGATAATGATAATAATGATGGTGATAATGATAATAACAACAATGATAAAAGTAATGATAATGATATTAATGATTATAATAGTAATACTGATAATCATAATGCCAGTAATAACAATGGTAATAACAATAATAATGATAATAATAGCCATAATGAGGATAATAATTATGATAATGATAAAAATAAAAATAATGGTATTGATGATGATAATGATAACGACAATAACAATATTGTAATGATGATAATAATAATGAAAATAGTAGTAATTATAATAACAGTAATGATAGTAATAACAACAATGATGATTATAAAACTAGCTACAGTAATAGTAATGGTAACAATAATAATAATTATCATTATGATAATACTAATGATAGTAATGATGATGATAATTATCATGATAATGATAATTATAATAATAATGATATTTTTATTAGCAATGATAATTATGATTATGATAAAAATGATAATAATATTAATAATAGTAATAAAAGTAATGATGAAAGTTATAGTAATAAAGATAAAAGGAAATGATGATAAAATTATAACGATAGTAATAGTAACGGGTATGATGATGATGATTATAATGATAATGATTATGGTAATAATATTGATAATCATCTTTATTCTGATTGTTTTTTTATTATTATTATTATAATCATTATTATTGTTGTTATGATTATTATTATCATTATTATCATTATTATTATCATTATCATAATTATTTTTATCATTACTAATTTGATTATTATAATTGTAATAATAACAACAACATTAAGGATGATGAAGAAACTAATGCTAACATTAATATTAATGATAGCACAGTAATAGCAATGAAGATGATAATTCTAGCAGGATTAAAATCAACTGCAATATTTGTATTTCAATTTTTATATGGGAATGTAGCAACATTAGAAAATAGTTTCTCTCTCTCTCTCTCTCTCTCTCTCTCTCTCTCTCTCTCTCTCTCTCTCTCTCTTCTCTCTCTCTCTCTCTCTCTCTTCTCTCTCTCTCTCTCTCGTCTCTCTCTCTCTCTCTCTCGTCTCTCTCTCTCTCTCTCTCTCTCTCGTTCTCTCTCTCTCTCTCTCTCTCTTCTCTCTTCTCTCTCTCTCTCTCTCCTCTCTCTCTCTCTCTCTCTCCTCTCTCTCTCTCTCTCTCTCTCTCTCCTCTCTCTCTCTCTCTCTCGTCTCTCTCTCTCTCTCGTCTCTCTCTCTCTCTCCTCTCTCATCTCTCGTCTCTCTCTCTCCTCTCTCTCTCTCTCTCTCTTCTCTCTCTCTCTCCTCTCTCTCTCTCTCTCTCTCTCTCTTGTTCTCCTCTCTCTCTCTCTCTCTCTCTCTCTCTCTCTCTCTCTCTCTCTCTCTCTCTCTCTCTCTCTCTCTCTCTCTCTTCTCTCTCTCTCTCTCTCTCTCTCTCTCTCTCTCTCTCTCTCTCTCTCTCTCTCTCTCTTCTCTCTCTCTCTCTCTCTCTCTCTCTTCTCTCTCTCTCTCTCTCTCTCTCTCTCTCTCTCTCTCTCTCTCTCTCTCTCTCTCTCTCTCTCTCTCTCTCTCTCTCTCTCTCTCTCCTCTCTCTCTTCTCTCTCTCTCTCTCTCTCTCTCTCTCTCTCTCTCTCTCTCTCTCTTCCTCTCTCTATCTCTCTCTCTCTCTCTCTCTTTATCTATCTATCTCTCAAGCTCTCTCTCCCTCTTTCCCTATCCTTTCCCTCCTTTTCTCCTTCCTTCCTTCTTTCCCTCCCGACTCCCCCTTTCATTTCCCTTTCCCTCTCTCTATTCCTCTCTCTCGTTGCTTTCTCACTTCCCTCCCCCTTCCACTCACTCCAGCTGAGCAACGCCCCATAAGCTACACAATGTTCGCACGCCAGCAGCGTCTCGAGCCAAGTAGGTCGGTCGGAAAGGAGAGGAGGCGAAGGAGGGAGAAGAGGTGGAGGCGGAGGAGGAGAAGAACGATGAACAAGAAGGGGAGATTGGAGAAAGCGAAAGAGGGGTGAGGAAAAGGAAGACTAAGAAGAGGGCGAGGAGTGGTTAGAATGAGGAAGAGGTGGAGGAGAAAGAGAAAGAAGAGAGGGGGCATAAAAGGGGAAAGAGTAAGCAAATGAGGAATGACAAAGATAAAGGAGAGATAGGAGGGTGCGAAGGAGAGGTAAGAAAAGCTATGAAAAGGAGGAAGAGGAGGAGAAGAGAACTCCATCCGAACTTTTCAAAGCGGTAATGGAGCGTCGTGCGGAGTGAATTCCTTCGGAAAGGCGTCCCTGAGATACAGAATGAAAGACTCCGTCGGCACCGCTTCCCGACAGCTGGCGGGGAATCGGAGTGCCAGTCGCCGGGTCTCAGGCCTCGCGACTCCAACTTCCGGCGTCAGAACTTCCCGGATTATCATGATCGCCGCGCCTGCCTGGCCGAGGAGATAAGGGGGGGGGGTACGCGACTTTTGCCGGAGGAAGCGGAAAATGGGAGCGTTTAAGGCGGAGGGTCTGTGAGCATCTCCCGAGCTCTCCGTTGGTGAATGAGCTAGGGTCAAACGAACGAGAGTAAACGCACACTTTCAGTGGAAGACGCCGCATGTAAACACACGCTCTCTCTCTCTCTCTCTTTCTCCCTCTCTCTCTCTCTCTTTCTCAGACACACACACACAAACAAAATTACAAAGCTTAATGACTCGAGCACTAGCCTCCGCGTCCCCCTCAGGTCCTCCAGCACAGGTGCGAGGAGAGGAGCTCCTGCAGAAGGAACTACGTCATCAAACTGGACACGAAGGAGTGCGTGAAGCGGTGTCCTTTGGGCTACAACCTGAGCAAAACTCGGCGGGAGAGAAGCTCTGCGTCCCGTGTGAAGGTGAGGCGGGGGCGCCTGGGGGAGCCTGGGGCGGGGTCCTCGCTGCCCTTGCTCTTCGCTGCTTTCGAAGAAGGATCGGACCCTTAGAGGACCTCCGGCGAAAGGCAGGCGATGTGGACTACCATGACTTATACCCTGAAATCAAACAATTCCAGGTCCTTTGACTTCCTTTCCCCTCGCTGCCAGGCTCCGTGTGCCCGAAGGAGTGCGGGGCCGCCGTCGTGAAGAGCGTGAGCCGCGCCCAGGCGCTGCGGGCTGCACCGTCATCAGGGGGACCTCACCGTCAACATCAACGGCGGCGGTGAGTCGTCCTTGGCCGGACGCTGAACTTCTCTTTCTACTCCTTGATTAAGTGATCATTGCACATTGATCAAAATAAGACCACGTGAAAAAAGTATGAATGAGAATTAATATCTTCACAATACAAGAGATGTGTTTGACCGGTTTCGATTTCCCTTCGCCAGAAATGCATGGAGTAATTGAAACCGGTCAAAGACATCTCTTGTATTGTGAAGACATTAATCTCATTTATACCTTTTCTACACATGTCGCAATGAATACGGTTCGAAATAAGACCTAGTATGTTTTTTCCTAAGTCAAAAAATGACCTCTCCCTCTTTCTTTCCCCAAAATAACTTTAAGAAAGATAGATATAGAGCGAGAGAGAGAGAGAGAGAGAGAGAGAGAGAGAGAAGAGAGAGAGAGAGAGAGAGAGAGAGAGAGAGAGAGAGAGAGAGAGAGAGAGAGAGAGAGAGAGAGAGAGAGAAAGATAGATGGATAGAGAGAGGGAGATAGAGAGAGAGAGGAGAAAGAAAGGGAGAGAGAAAGAGAAGGAAATCAAACAAAACGCCTTCAACACCCCCCCCCCCCTCCTTCCTCGAGCAGAGAACATCGAGCGCGAACTCGAGGAGAACCTGGGCAGCCTCGAGGAAGTCACCGGCTTCGTCAAGGTCTTCCGCTCGAACGTGACGTCGCTCAACTTCCTCAGGAACCTCACCAGGATCGGAGGCTCTTCGCTCCTGCACAGCAAGTAAGTTCCTTTGGAAGAGAGGGAGGAGGAAGGAGGTAAGAGAGGGAGGGGAGAGGGGGGAGGGAGGGTGGTGGGGAGAGAGCAGACAACTTGCTCCTGCACAGCAAGTAAGTGAGAGAGGGGGAGAGAGGAAGGACGGAGGGGGTGGAGAGAGGGGGAGGGAGATGGAGAGAGAGAGAGACTCCTCGCTCCTGCACAGCAAGTAAGTTCCTTTGGAAGAGAGGGAGGGGGGGAAGGAGGGAAGAGAGGAGGCGGAGGGTTGAAGGAGATGGGGCGAGAGAGGAAGGAGGGAAATGGGGAGAGAGAGGCAACTCACTCCTGTACAGCCTTTGAAAGAGAGGGAGGGAAGAAGGAAGGAAGGGAGGGAGGGCGAGAGGGATGGAGGGAGTGGGGGGTGGGGTTGGAGAGAGAGAGTGGCAACTCTCTCCCGCACAGCAAATAAGTGGCTTTGAGGGAGGGAAGAAGGAGGGAGCGAGGGAGGGCAAGAAGGGTGGAGGAAGGAGAGAAGAAGGAGGGAAGAGAGGGAGGGGGGAGGGAGAGGAAGAAGGAAGGATGAGAGAGGAGAGCGAGATGGTTGGGGAGGGCGAGAGGGGTGGAGGGAGGGAGGAAGAGAGCGAGGGTGAGAGGGGTGAAGGGAGGGAGGGAAGAGAGGGAGGGGGAGAGAGAAGGAAGGAGGAAGAGAGGGAGAGATAAGAAGTAAGATATAGAGAGAAAGAGAAGGGGAGAGGGATTGATGAAGGGAGACGGGGGAGAAAAGGAATGAGGGAGGAGAAACGGAGATTGAGGGTGTGTTTTTCCTATTCGTTTTTTTTTCTCCCTTAAAGCTTGGTTAAAATCTCACTTCTCCAATTTTCTCCAGCTATGTCACAATTGGAAACCAGAAACACAACAGTTGGAGGAAAACAAGAAAATAGCGTCGAAAACTGTGGTTATTAGGGAAGTGGTGTTTACCTTCGCACGATGTGAAGACCAGTGACAAAGACTTCCAGGAGGGAGATAGAAAGAGAGGGAAAGGGGGAGGGAAGGAGAGAGGGAAACAGATGGAGGGAGGGAAGGAGGAAGAAATTGAGGATGGGAAAGAGTGGAAAAGAGAAATGGAGAGAGAGAGAGAGAGAGAGAGAGAGAGAGAGAGAGAGAGAGAGAGAATAGAAGATAGAGAGATAGAGAGATAGAGAGATAGAGAGATAGAGAGATAGAGAGATAGAGAGAGAGATAGAGAGATAGATAGATAGATAGATAGATAGATAGAGAGAGAGAGAGAGAGAGAGAGAGAGAGAGAGAGAGAGGAGAGAGAAGAGAGAGAGAGACAGAAGACAGACAGACAGACACAGACAGGAGAGAGAGGTTGGTAAAGAAAAATAGATAAAGAGGTATAGAGAGAATAGATGAAAAGAAAGACTTAAAGGGAAAAGGAGTGCCGAGGGGAGTGAAAGAAAGAGAGAGAGAAAAAAAAACAATTCTATCCCCCTTAAGGAGCCCCCCCTACCCCCTCTCTTCCAAGAAAGAGAACAGAGAAGGATAGAAAAATAACAAACTTAAAAGAAAAAATGAACCCCAAACTAACACTGGCCCTTCAGCCGACCCCCAGCGGCGTCTCCCTGCCCTCTAGGAGCTATTTCCAGGGCCTCCGACACCTCAGAGCAACAGGGCATTGCAACCTCGCCCGACCTGGTGCAGGACGGGGGACTGGGGTGGAAATATGCCGAGGGGAAGGGGCTGGGGGAGGGAAAGGGAAAGGGAGGAGGAAGGGGAAATAAGAGGGAAGAGGTAAGGAGAGGGGGGGAGGAGGGGGAAGAAAGGGAAGGGGTGGAGGGAAGAAGAGAAGGGAGTAGGGGAAAAAGAGTAGGAGGAATAGGGAAGACGGTTTGCGGAGGGAAGGAGGGGAAGAGAAGAGAAAGGGGAAAGGGGGAGGAGCGAAGGAGGAAGGGACGCGGTGGTCGTCCTGCGAGGAGGAGCGGAGGGGAAAAGAGGGGAGGAGGAAGAGAGGGAAAACGACTAGTGATATGGGACACGGGGAAGGGAGGGAGAAAGGTAAATGGAGGAGGGGGCATTGCAAGGAGAGGAGGAAGGAAGGAAGGGTTGGAGATGGGTAGCCAACGACGAGGAGGGACGCCGCCCCTCCTCTTCTCCCCCTCCCTCCTCCCTCCTTCCCTTCCTCCCTTCCTCTCCCTTCTCCTTCCCCTTCCTCTCTTTCTTCCTCCTTCCCTTCTCCTCCTCTTTCCCCTTCCTCCATTCCTTCCTCCTCCCCTTTCCCTCCTTCCCCTTTCTCCCTTCCTCCTTTCTTTCTCTTTCCCCCCTCCCCCTCTCCCTCGTCCCTCCTTCCTTATTCACGGTGCGCTTTTCCTACTGTAATATTTTTACTTTATATCAACTCCTTCTCTTGATATATTTATTACAGATATTATTATTATTATTATCATGATTATTCTTTATTTACTTTTTTTTTCTTCTTACGTGCAACATCAATTCATATTTTTTATTATTATTGGTCGTGTGAATACTACTACTCGTGTTATTTTTATACTGTTATTATTATTATTATCATTGTTATTAATATTATTATTATTATCATTAATATTATTTTATAATTTATAATTTATAATTATGATTATGATATGATTATGATTAGAGTATACTTCATTCCACTCGCAACTGTCTCGCACTCTTCATCCTCTTCATCGCTCGACTCTAATATCTCTTCCACCCACCAAATAATCTGATTGCCAAATATATAAACTGATTATTTCTTATCTGAATAGAGTGTATGATCTGATATATGATTATGCTACTGATAGAAATGACTCTAATTAATAGACGCAATAATCTAAAATGATTTATAGCACTATGAATAATGACCTGTTATGATTTATGATTATATCTGTGGCAGAATTTATTTATGATAATCTCTCTCAGTTTTAATTTGAGCGCAGTAATTTATAATATTTGAACGATTTCATATACTATTCTACTGGATACTATGACATGTCTAATATGTATTTAGATGGTGATAGATTAGGTGGAATTATAAATGAGGGTGAGGTAAATGGGCGATAGAGATAGGTATATATGATGGTTTGTTTCAGGGGTAGTGAGATAAATGGTGAGGTAATAGTAAGAGATGTATAGAGTATATAGGATGGTGATATATATTTATAGTGATAAGTTAAAAAATTAGTATATTATTATTATTATGATGTAGATGTTAGTGTGGTATAGTTAGTATATAGTGAGTGATAGTAGTCCTTAACGGGCTGGAGAGGTAACCCAGGTGGTAAACGTTTAAGAGTGGTGAGCATGGGTTGAGTAAGTCCTGGCTGCGAGACGGAAGATAGTTGAATGTCCTGGTTGCTCAGAAGAGTTATCTCTGCAGAGGAACAGATGGTATAAAGGTGCTGCAGCTAGCGAGACAAGCGACTGCGCACCAACCACGACGTGAGGAGATATGAGGACCGGTGGTGAGTGTATATATCGTGTAAGTGAGAATGTGAAGTATATGTGAATACAGGAGAAAGAGGAGGAAAAACGAAGGACAGAATGTGTTGCTGGAATGTGATGTGTAAGGTAGTATGATAGATGTATGAAAGAGGGAGCTAGGTACCCAGTAAGGGAATAGAGCGTGCGGTGTGCGGAGTGAGACGTTAGAATCTCGAGAGGGAAGGGAAGGGAAGGAGAAGATGCTGAGAAGAAGGAGCGGGAGAAAGGAAGAGGAAGTAAAGAGTTTGAGATTGTAACGGGGAAGGAAAGGAAGAGAGGCGAATGAAATTGACGCGAAAAGGAGCAGGGAAGGAGGAGAAGAGGATGTCTGGTTCGTATGGGAGGAAGAGAGGAAGAGCGAAGTAAGTATTGAGAGGCAAGGAGAGAGAAGAGAAATAGTGAAGGGCAAAGTGCAGGATGCGTGCACGTATACCCATAAGTTCGTGAGTAAGTGTGGGACAGTACGCTGGATTCGCGTGGAACATAGGGGATAGAGGCTATGGAGAGAACAAGCAAGGCTATAGCTAGATGATGAAATGTAGGTATGCGTTAGTGTATGAATGATATCAGACGAGTGAGGATAGATCTCATATGAGGTGTTATCGTGAGCCTTTTACAGCCGTGTTCTGTGGCGTTATAAGTAGGTCCAGGGACAAACCACGAGTGTGAAAACAGTGAAGATGTTATAGAGAAGAGAAAAGAGACGCGCGAGTCCAAGGAAAGAGATGGTAGAATTAGAGAGTAGACTGAAACGATTGTGCAAGAGAAGAGAACAACCAGAACAGTGGTGAAAAAGTGAGTGAGTGAGAGAAGAGAGAGCAGAAGAAATCATAATAGTCGTGAGAGAAAGTGAGAGAAGAGTCACAGAGAAGAAGGAGAAGAGCACGTGTAATGGGGTAGAAGTGTCACTACATTTTTATTTTTTGATGATTAGTTATTTTTTTTATTATTGAGTATCTTTTTTAGCATATGAAAAACTATGACAACAAGTGCAAATTAATACTGTAGGCAGGAAGCCGAAGGACTTGAGTTTTTATGTGTGACCTAATGGTGTGCGTTAATTTCGACTTCATGGTAAGCAGTAGTTGATGTAGAATGCCAAACAGTTGTGATGTTGCCATACAGCGCGATTTAATATCAGCGAGCGGAGGTGATCGACCGAGAAAATTAACACCAGATTAACTTACCGACGATATAAAAAGATGACGTTCCGCGTAAGTTGGGCTCCCAACTCCAGACGGGAGTACGTGTATAGACGCTAGTGGGGCAGCATATAAGAAACATCCAATCCCTAAATTACGTTTAAATTGAGTTAACATTCCAAACGCCAAAGCAAGAGGTATAACTGTAAACAAAAGCTAAATGGACTGCACGTGGACCTAGGTAAGAATACTGTTATGCTACAACAATTAAGAAATAAACATTAAATACTGTAAGGCTGTGAAAAAAGTCAAGTGAAGGGACTCTTCACGAAGACTGCCTGAATACCCACAAGGTCAGACAGGAATCAGCCGAAACAACAAGACGACACAACACAAAAAATCAAGCATCATGTGATACTAAGGGCTCTCGTTATCAGGAGATACGGAGCACAAAGTCTGTCTGATCACCCACAAGGTCAGGCAGAAATCAACAGAAACATCAAACAAAAAATGTAAAAAGATCCTGATAACGATCTTTATCCCCGGAGGAACGGATCCTCAAGCAGGGACGAAAGGAAATATTAACATTAACTTAAAAAAAAAAAAAAAAAAAAAAAAAAAAAAATGTACAGGAGGTATGACTCCTCAAGTAAGAACGAAATACAACGAAGTATTAACTTAAATCTTAAAAAGGGAGAGTCACACTGGAGGTGTAATCACAAAGACTGCTTGATCACCCACGCGATCAAGTAGAAATCAACAAACACGCATTAAGTGAAACAAAACAATTAACGATAAAGTACGTAATGGTACTAAACAAGATCTTTATTCCAGGAGGTACGGAACCTCAGGCAGGAATGAAAGGAAACTAAGTAATAACTTAGTTATAAAAATGAATACACTGGAGGTACGGATCCTCAAGCAGTGTTTCTTTAAATCACTTGGTCCTAATGCTCTCAAACACTGGGAAATACGCAAAAATGTTATGGGACTTCACGAAAGAGTGCACCCTGCAGATGATAATGCAGCATGTCACGCTAAAGTCCAAAAGAGACCAGTCGTCTCCTACACACAACCATCAACCACTTAGCTTTGAGGAGATACTCAGCAATCCTGGTAAATCCTGGCCGGTAAGTGCGAAGTATATCCCAGGGTAAATTCGAGCGAGAGCACAACACAGGTAAAATTGTAACCGCGAAGGACCAAAGTGCGTGACAGAGGTCAGGACCGAAGTTGTCTTCCTTCCCCCTACCACGAGTACATATGCCCCGAAAGAAACCCCCAGGCCAAGCCCCAGGCATGGCGCGAAAGAAGAATATAGGCAAAAGAGGTGCCTGAAGACCAAGCCAATAGTTCGACAATCCAAACAACCGAGACGAGAGAGGGAAGGAAAAAAAAAAACAAAAAAACAGGGTAACGACCGTCACCTCCTTCGGTGGTTATCGCGAGAATTTGGAGTTGTCGACAAGAGGAAAGAACATTAGAAAAAGTAAATACAGGAAAGGATACGGAGAAAATCCGATGATAAACAGTTGTGGTAAGAACTGTGCATTTCGGCCATATATATATATATATATATATATATATATATATATATATATATATATATATATATATATATATATATATATATATATATACAATAATTGGGTTTAAAAAATAAATAGCTGTTTTAGCTTGGCGACTTCAACTGATGACATCATCCTTCGAGTCGGGACGTACGCAGCCGTACACTACAATCCTTATTATTTTTATTATTATTAATATTATCATTATTTTAATCTTCATAATTATCATTATCATCTTTATTATCTTTACAATTATCATGATTATTATCATTATCATCTTTATTTTTATCATTACTATTATCATCATTATTATCATTATCCTCTTTATTATTATCATTACTATTATTATTGTTATCATTATCATTATCAGTGTCATATATTATTATTATTATTTGTTGTTTTCTATCCTCCTTTTTATCATCATTTATATCATCCTTGTTATTATTATTATTGGTACTACTTTTATTATCACTAATTTTATTGTTACCTTTACTATCAGTAACATTAGTATTACTATTATCTTTGTCATAATTATTATCATAATCATTATAATTTCCTTATAGTTATAATCATCATTATCATCTGTATTTTCATTGCTATCATTATCATCATAGATTTTATTATTATCATCATCATGTTAGTATCATCATTATTGTTGTTGTTATTATTATTATTATTATTATTATTATTATTATTATTATTATTATTATTATTATTATTATTATTATTATTATTATTATCATTATTATTATCATTATAATCATTATCATTATTATTATCATCATTAGTGTTATTACCATTAATATCATCCTTTTTATTTCTGTCATTATCATCATTGATATCATTATCATATCATTATCATATTAATATCATCATCATATCAGAATAAGACTACGATTATCGTTATCATTATTATTTTTATTTTTGTTTATATTCCTATTTTTATTATTATTATTATTATTATTATTATTATTATTATTGTTGCTGTTATTATCATCATCATCATCATCATCATTATTATTATTAATACTATAATTATTATCAATATCATTATTATTATTGCTATCATTATTATCATCATTATTACTTTTATTACCATCATCATCACCATCAATAACAATAATCATAATGATTATCATTATGAATGTTAGCATTGTTATAATCATAATCATTATTATGATTTACTTTTTTCATTTTTTATCATCATCATCATCATCATTATTATTGTCAGCATTCTCATTTTATAGTTCATATCATTATTACCTTTATCCTTTTTGTTATTTTCATTATGATAATGATAATGATAGTAATATGATTATAAGAATAATCCTTATTAGTGTTATTATTATCATTATCATTGTTACCATTATTATTAATGATAATGATGATGATGATGATGATGATGATGATGATGATGATGATGATTATTGTTATCATTATTATTACTATTATTATAATCGTATCATTATTGTTATTACTACTAATATTGTCATTATGGTAGTAGTAGTAGTATCATTATTATCGTTATTATTGTGATTATGTTGATGGTTATGATTATTGCTATTATTGCTTTTATTGTTATTATCATCTTTATCCGTTTTATAATCATTGTTATTAGTTATGCATATATAATTATTCTCATTACCTTTATCATGATTGTTATTAGTATCATTATCATAATTATTGCTATTATTGTTATTATTATTATTAGTATCATTATCTTTATTATTATTACTTTTATTATTATTATAATTATGATTATTGTTATTTTCACTACGATTGTTGGTATTATCATCATCATTATCATTATCGTAATTATGATGATCATTATCTTTGATACGATCACTACTATTATAAACACTTTTACCGTCGTCACCATCATCAACATTATCAATATTTATATTTTTATCGTTTATTTTGTTGTCATAATTGCTGTTACTATTGTCGTTGTTACTATTGTATTGTATCAATTTGGTAATAATCATTGTAATGATTTTTGTTATGATTCTTGATATTATTGTTATTTTCATTATCGTTTTTATTTTTATTATTATTATTGCTAGTAGTAGTAGTAGTAGTAGCAATAGTAGTAGTAATAGTAGTACCGGTATTCTTATGATTAACATTATTATCATCAATATAATTGCAATTGATTTAATCATTAGTTACTATTATCCTCATAATTATCAGCAATATGTCATTGTTAATATCACGTTTGTTATTATTACCATTAGTATCACTGATATGGTTATTGCCATATAAATATTGTTGTTATTAATACCATCATAATCAATAATAGTTTGTTGAGGCTATCAGTAACACTAAGATGGTTATTATTAGTATCATCATTATTATTACTAAAATTTTGCTCAGAAGCGTTATTGCTGATATTAGTATCATTATCATTATCACGTTTTCCATCTTTCTATCATTATTATTACACCATTATCATCACTACGACAAAAAAAAACTTTGATTTTAATAACCATCCTACTAATCCTATCATTACTGCAATTAGCAGCATTAATTCCACGAATTACAATAATCCTCATTGCTTATCCAAACATAATCCTCACAGTTATCTATTATTCGGTCTCCTTTTCTTATCTTTTATTTATCTAACCAAGTGATTCTTATTGTGAGAATTGTAAATAATATTTTTCAGCGTCTAAACTGGACATACCCCATTAAGATTTGCCGTTAAAATCAAAATCCCTGATAGAAATAAAATAAAGGATTTATCAAAACAACTATGAGTGTTGTGCGTTTGCCTGGATGTATCCATGTTATTCTATTTAAATATCGTATGTGTGTATGTTAAGTGTGTACATATGCACGCCGAAGCATATACATCTATGCATTATCTATGTATAAAATCCTCTTCATTTTCTTCCCAGTATGTTATACGATCTAGACAGACTCATGCTGTGTTATATTTAAATTTCTTCGATTTACCAAATTTTATAACGTAAACAAATGACAGACGATATTCGGCTTTTTGAGATTTTATCTGGGAATTCTGGGTGTAAAAGACATCGTTACTGCTGAGTTGGATGCTTGTATAAAAAGCGTTTGTCGTAACTCGTTTTCCTTTCTGTAAATGTTTACCCTCTCTTTCTCTCTCTCTCTCTCTCTCTCTCTCTCTCTCTCTCTCTCTCTCTCTCTCTCTCTCTCTCTCTCTCTCTCTCTCTCTCTCTCTCTCTCTCTCTCTCTCTAAAATCATATCATATATAAAGCCCAGGAGTTTACGATTCAGTCAGCATAGATTGTAATAATGTTAAATTATGACGATAACACTTTTCAGTATACAGAAAACTGTCGTGTTTCGTGTTACCGTTTATAGAGTCTGCATCTTAACTAGTTCAATCAAAGTCAGAATGTGGCATCCAGACAAAAAGGAAAGAGAAAAGAAAGAAAACGATTGCTGTATAATTTAATCGTTAATAAATTCATTAGTAATGGAACTAGTTTTAGAAACAATTCAATTGATATTGATGTTATCAAGTCAGTTAATGAATCTCGAAAGAAAGCAAAGATTGACCAAGCTACATTTTTCCCTTTCAACCTTCCATGTTTGAAGCGGTCAGACCAGGTGGGAAGCAGCACAGGACCAGAGCAAATATACATTTACATGCTTATCGGAGCTGCATGTCCAAAAGAACGCTATGCACTGCATTGTACAGTATTTATACCTTGGTATTATTACTGTTAAGATTCTTGTCCATTTTACAGCATGTCTTGTCTCTTATTCGTCTTTTTATGCATGTCTGGCTCATTTACAGCTCAGCGTATATGGTAAAAGAAAAACAAATATATGAAGGATGGTTGTCATTTTCAGTATTTGCATTTCTGTTGTGCTAAACATTAGTTATCATATTTCCTATAAGAATTTATAACATCTTTCACTGAAGGCTTTGTTTACAATGGTATAAAATTTGTCAGTAATATATTCTCATCTGTTTTAATTAGTTTAGACAAGCAACATATAAGTTGAAATTTATTGCATGAATGCATCATTGCATGCTCAAAATCCGCACGTAGGATATCTCCCATTTCGTAGTATTCTCAAATGCACTGTTTATCAATCTATCGTCATATTTACATATGTCAGAGTTTTAATGATAGTTTTATTTCTACTAATACTTTGTTAAGAAAAAAAAATCTTTATTACAATAACTAAGAAATGCATTGACTCATGTCATTATGTATCTATTTCAGCTCACTTATTTTTTCAAATAATCTATTTACTTATTCATTAATCATTAAAAACTTTAAAGGTCCTGTACGTCTTGATGATTCTATGGTAAATAGTTTAGCAATACTATCATAGTAAATCATGCTGTTTTTGTTGTTGTCCCTGTCTTTAAGATGAATATACTGATCTATCATATATGTTCTTGTAGCTTAACGTTTTTAGGGTGTGTATATTTGTGATAAGATATATGGTGTAACTGTTTTTTGTTGGTAATGATATCAGTGATGGTGAAAATGATTATGATGATGATAATGGTGATAGTGATGATGATGATGATGATGATGATGATGATGATGATGATGATGATGATGATGATGATGATGATGATGATGATGATGATGATGATGATGATGATGATGATGATGATGATGATGAAAGTTGTAGTGATGATGATAGTGATGATGATGATGAGGATGATGATGATGATGATAACGAAAGTTGTAGTGATGATGATAATGATCATACTATTGGTAATAATGATAAAACTGTCTTAATTAATATCATAATAATGATAACAATAATAGGGATGATAATAAAACAGTAATAAGATTATGAAAATAATTGTTATGATAATGGTGTAACGATAGTCATAATAATAATAATATTATCACTAATAATAATTATCACAATGATAATAATGGTAATAACAATAATAATGATATTGATAGTAATGATATTCATAAAAAGGATAATAATAATGATAATGATAATAATAATAATAATAATAATAATAATAATAATAATAATAATAATAATAATAATAATAATAATAATAATAATAATCAAAATGATAAAAACGATGATGATGGTGATGATGATTATGATGATCATGATAATAATGATAATGATGACAATGGTAATAATAATAATGATAATAATAATATAATAATAATAATAATTATTATTATTATAATAATTATTATTATTATTATTATTATTATAAATAATGATTACAATGATAGTGATAATAATAACAATAATGATAATGATAATAATAATAATAATAATAATAATAATAATGATAATGATGATGATAATGATAATGATAATGATAATGATAATGATAATGATAATGATGATGATGATAACAATAATTGTAGTAATAATAATAATAATAATAATAATAATAATAATAGCAATAATAATATAATAATATAATTATTATTATATTATTATAGTAATAATGATGATAATTATAATAATTTTTCTACTATAATGATGATAGTGGCGGTAATGATAATAGTAATAATGATAATGTTAATAAAAGTAATAAAAGCAATAATGATAATAAAGAAAAACACAATCATGATCATGATATTAATCCAAAAGTTGATGTAATAATGATAATGATGATAGGAATGATGATAATACAATGATTGCAAAGATGAAAATAATATAAACGAAATAATAATAATGATAATACATATTAATGTGAGTCTTTATGTGTAATAAACATTTCCCTGTAGAAAAGGTATGAATGATAATAAATATCTTCGGATGCGAATATATCTTCGTCAGAAATACATACATTAGATAAATTACAGAATATATATATATATATATATATATATATATATATATATATATATATATATATATATATATATAATATATACATACATATATATATATATATATATATATATATATATATATATATATATATATATATATGTTGTGTGTGTGTGTGTGTGTGTGTGTGTGTGTGTGTGTGTGTGTGTGTGTGTGTGACACCTTCTCTGCATTTGTCAGCATGAATACAGTTCAACATTTCCTTATCAGCTCTTTTCAACTCGGTTAAAAAATCCATTCAGACTGTAGTCCGTGAATGTATACAAACACATAGTGCCCCTTCTACTGGCCACCGAAAACGGGGTGCAGCTGACACATACTGTACAGGGCATCGTATGAAACTAAACATGCACACGATGGATATAAGGAATTAAGAGAGAGAGAGGAGAGAGAGAGAGAGAAGAGAGAGAGAGAGAGAGAGAGAGAGAGAGAGAGAGAGAGAGAGAGAGAGAGAGAGAGAGAGAGAGGGAGAGAGAGAGAGAGAGAGAGAGAGAGAGAGAGAAGAGAGAGATGAGAGAGAGAGAGAGAGAGAGAGAGAGAGAGAGAGAGAAGAGAAGAGAGAGGAGAGAGAGAGAGTAGAGAGAAGAGAGAGAGAGAGAGAGAGAGAGAGAGAGAGAAGAGAGAGAGAGCAGAGAGATGATGAGAGAGAGAGAGAGAGATGTTGTGAGAGAGAGAGGAGAGAGAAGAGAGAGAGAGAGAGAGAGAGAGAGAGAGAGAGAGAAGTTGGGACAGTGAAAGAGAGAAGAGAGAACGTAAGAGGTAGAGAGAGGAGGGTGTATCTCACCTTAATCTTCTGGACCCAATAGTTCGAAAAGACCGGTAGCCTGATATTGCTAGACCAAGAACTTTCGAAGAATTGGCAGCCAAAGTTTGCCAAAATTAAGCTTCATTTGTTACCTGCTTATGGATCATTCCCAGTAGTCGAAGTAAAAGAATGATAATGATAATAAAACAATCGGATAGAGATAGATAGATAAATAGAGTGAGAGAGATGGAGAAAAAAGAGAGATGGGGGGCGGAGGGAGGGAGAGAGAGAGAGAGAACGAGAGGGCGAAAAAGAAAGAAGGAAAAAAAGAACGAAAACAGTCAATAAAACAAAAAATATATTTACATACATTCACACAGGAAAATGAAAGAAAGAAACACGATTAAATAAACAACAACAACGTAACCAAAAAGTCAAAGAAAAATTACCATAAAATAAACCAGACAACAACAGCCTGTTCGCCCCAGGGGAAATAAGATCGCCCGGGGCTTTCATCATCAGAGTTATTAAGGCCGTGGATGGAAAGCAATATAGCACTGTAGACCTCACTTTTACACCTTTCTGTGGTTCCTCAAGAATATTTATTTATTTATTTATTTATCTCTGTTAATATCAGTATCTCAGACAAAAAAAAGTGTTTTTTTTATCTATTTATCTATCAATTTAAGTTAATAGCATTACCTCAAAAACCCGTATATAGACAGATAGACTAATAGATAGACAGATGAAACAAATGGATTGATAGACAAATAGATAGATAACAGATAGAGAGGTAGACAGAAGAATAGGCAGGCAGATAAAGCTCCTGGACACACACACACACACACACACACACACACACACACAACACACACACACACAGAGAGAGAGAGAGAGAGAGAGAGAGAGAGAGAGAGAGAGAGAAGAGAGAGAAGAGAGAGAGAGAGAGAGAGAGAGAGAGAGAGAGAGAGAGAGAGAGAGAGAGAGAGAGAGAGAGAGAGAGGAGAGAGAAGAGAGAGAGAGAGAGAGAGAGAGAGAGAGAGAGAGAGAGAGAGAGAGAGAGACAGACAGACAGACAGAGAGAAATAGACAGACAAACAGACAAGGGAAGTGGTGCTGCTTGACTGCCGGTCGCTCTCGCCACTCACTGGTGATCTTGGACACAAACACACACACAAATATAGACAGAGACAGACAGACACGAGAAGGAGCATGACGCGTGTCGCTCTCGCCCGCAGCTACTCGCTAGTGATCCTGGACAACCCGCACCTGCGGGCGCTGTGGAACTGGACGGGGCGTGGGCGGCGCCTCGCCGTCGAGCGCGGCAAGATGTTCGTTCACTCGAACCCGCGGCTCTGCTTCCACCACATCGAGGCGCTAGTCAACGCCACCAACATGACGGGCCTTTCGGAGACCGACGTCTCCTCCACCTACAACGGGGACAAAGTGCCGTGTAGGTGACGGCGGTTAGGGGGTTCTGAAGTGTATATTTTGTGAACATAATTCAATGTATTCCCTTTATATAACATATATATATATACATATAGATAGATAGATAAGACTGATCGACAGGTAGATAGATAGATATTGATTTCATACTTATATTGCTATCGTGTTTACATTTCCATGCTTTATCACACGGAGAAGAAACAAATATACGTAACCAGAAGCCCTCCTTCTCTCCCTCCCTCCCGTCGCAGGCAAGGTGACGCCCCTGGAGGCGCGAGTGACGCCCCACCTGTACGGCACCCTGCTGGTGGAGGTGGCCACGTCCGCCCGGCTGCCGCCCGACGCCGTCTACTACGTCAACTACAAGAAGGCGGAGAAGAACGTGTCGCTGTACGAGGGCGACGGCCCCTGCAGCGACCAGGGGTGAGTGCGCCGCCCAGGGGGTGATGGGAGGGGCGGGGGTGCTATGGATGTCTCGTTGTTATTGATGTGGGCGTCATAATCCTTGGCATTGACGTCCTGATTATCAGCCATAGTCATTTCCCTCATCATCTTCGCGTCTAAATCAGTGATA
>NW_020872807.1:517661-520161 GCF_003789085.1 Penaeus vannamei | reverse complement strand
CACGGCGCCGTCTCTCGGCTCCTCTGCCGCTCCTCGCTTTCCTACTTTTCTTCTTCGTCGTCTTCGTAATCTATTTTTCTTCGTTATTTTTTTATATTCTCTTTTGTTATCTTTTTTTCTATTCTTCGCTATCTTTTTTCTATTCTTCGTTTTTTTTTTCTTGGTTATTTCCTTTTCTCTTCAACTTCTACGGTTCCTTTGCCGGTAATCTTTCTCCCTTTTCCCCTCTTCATCTTCGTACTTTCTCTCTCTTCTTCTGTTCCCTCTGCCGAATTTTCTTTCTCCCTTCTATTTCTCGGTTTCTTCTGCTAGTTTTCTCCTTTTCCCCTATTTTCTTCTGTTGTCTTTCCTTCTGTTTTCTTTCCTTATCCTCCCTTTTCTTATCATTCCCTTCTCTTATCTTATTCATTCTCCTCTCCTCCTCTCATCACTTTTCATTTCCTCATTTCTTTATCTCCTTTCTCTCACCACTCTTCCATTCATCTTTCATCACTATCTTATTCCTTGTCCCTTTTCTCTCTCTCTCTCTCTTTTAATTTATATACTTTCTCTTCCTGATTCAAAATGCAAATCTTTCCTCATTCCATGTTGACCTTAATGATAACAATAAGGATAATGATTGCGTCAGTGATAATTATAATCACAGATGCAATGTTCATCCTTTATTGTTATGATTATTATTATTATGATTATGACTCTTGTTCAGAACACATCTGCATATTCGATTATAAACTAACGGAATATTACATAATGGATATGCCCGGACTTTTCTTCTTTTTAATCTGAGGACGCGAATAAAAACACGCTGAGAATTCATATAGATTGGTTGATTAATTGTCTGGTTGACTGTAAGATAGATGAATAGATAGATAGATGGGTATTTAGATAGATAGACTGACTGAATGACTGACTGATTAACAGATAGACATATAGATAGATAGATAGTTAAACAGATAGATAGGTAGTTAGATAGAATGACTGATTGACTGATTGATAGATAGATATATAGATAGATAAATAGATATATAGACAGGTTGACTGATAGACAGTCAGATAGAAAGATGGGTAGCTAGATAGAGAGACAGACAGACCGATTGACTGATTGATAGATAGATAGGAAGGTAGGTAGATAGATAGATAGAGAGGTAGATAGACAGATAGACTGAAAGGTATGTGGATAAATAGATGTGGCAGAGAGATAGATAGATAGGCTGATATCTAGATGGATAGATTGGCAGATAGTTACATAGAGAGATAGACAGATAGATGGGTATATATATATATATATATATATATAATATATATATATATATATATATATATATATATATATATATATATATATATATATATATATATATATATATATATATATATATATATATATATATATATATATATATATATATATATATATATATATATATATATATATATATATATATATATATATATATATATATATATATATATATATATATATATATATATATATATATATATATATATATATATATATATATATATATATATATATATATATATATATATATATATATATATATATATATATATATATATATATATATATATATATATATATATATATATATATATATATATATATATATATATATATATATATATATATATATATATATATATGTATATATGTATAAATATATATATATATATATATATATATATATATATATATATATATATATATATATAATATGTGTGTGTGTGTGTGTGTGTGTGTGTGTGTGTGTGTGTGTGTGTGTGTGTGTGTGTGTGTGTGTGTGTGTGTGTGTGTGTGTGTGTGTGTGAGTGTGTGAGTGTGTGTGTGGTGTGTGTGTGTGTGCGTGTATGTGTGTGTTTTGTGTGTGTGTGTGTGTGTGTGTGTGATATATATACATACACACACACACACACACACACACACACATATATATATATATATAATATATATATATATATATATATATATATATATATATATAATATATATATATGTATATATATATATATATATATATATATATATATATATATATATATATATATATATATATATATATATATATATATATATATATATATATATATATATACATATATACATATATATGTATATGTGTGTATATATATATATATTATATATATATATATATATATATATATATATATATATATATATATATATTATATATATAGGTAGTTCGATAGAATGACTGATTGACTGATTGATAGACAGATATATAGATAAATAAATAGATAGATAGACAGGTTGACTGGTAGACAGTCAGGTAGAAAGATGGGTAGCTAGATAGAGACTGATTGATAGATAGATAGGAAGGTAGGTAGATAGATAGACAGATAGACTGAAAGGTATGTGGATAGATAGATGTGGCAGAGAGATAGATAGATAGGCTGATAACTAAATAGATAGATAGGGTCTTGTCTCTGTCCCATATCCTCTGGTACCGTTTTTTATCAG
>NW_020872807.1:477661-480161 GCF_003789085.1 Penaeus vannamei | reverse complement strand
CAAAATTGATCAAATGATATACGCATTTCCCCTTCCTTTACATACAAAAACCACGGTTTGGAAATTACAAAAGCGATATTTTATCCCCTTCTGAACTTTGATATCTATGTCTAGAAATATTCTTATTCCCGTTGTTTACCTTTCAACTGCAGTGAAAATGAAATAAAGTAGAATTTTTCTCTCTGCTTCTTTCTGATTCAATGAAGACTTACAATTCAGTTTTATTAGATTTCTCCTTATTCCTTTTATTAATAATAACGAGGATACAATTGATATGATTATAATAATGATAACATTATAATAATAATTGTATTGTAAGGTCAATTTCACCTTCATAAGCCTCGGCCACCACCACACGAGCCGTCAGAGACCAAGTTCTCGCAGTCGTTATATATATTATTATCATATTTTTACAGTCAAACCCGCATTTGAGAACGACAGTATGTTAATGTGAATTTGGTTATTTTCATATCCACGAGTGCATTTTCAACTGTCTCGCTACTTGCATGGCGTTGAAGTCGCCAAGCCAAAATAGATAGATGTGTACCCTTTCCTTTATCTTTTTTCTATTATTCTTTCCCCTTGGCGACGTCTCCAAAACGTCGCATAACCACTGAAGGAGGTAATGCTTGTTACATTGTTTTTCTTTGGTGCTTTTCCTTTCCCTCTCTTTTCTTGGTTCTTTGGGTCGTTTGGACTCGAACTATCAGCTTGGTCCTCAGGTACTTCATTTGCATATTTTCTTCTCATCGCGCCATGCCTGAGGTATGGCCTTGGGGTGTCTTTCGGGATATAAGTACCCATGGTTGGGGGTAGGAAAATTCTCTTTAAAAAAACAAAAAAACATCTCTGGCAAAGTGATTGGACCAGCCTACAATTGACTAATAAAGTCAAGATATAGAAGAGTGGGACACGACCTACAGAACAGATGGAAGGGAGGAGGTGGTATTGGCCGGTCTTAGGGTCAACGCCTCAAGACCTACCTTACTCCCTACATAGAAAATTTCCCTCCGCAGTGCCAACACTGGAGCACAAGATTAACCATTAGTCATATATGAACAGTATGCCACAAATACATCTACAAAATGCAAAATATTAAAAATTATTTCCAAATAAAAACAAAGAATTTTAAATAGCAAATTTATTGTCAAATGATAAAAATATAAATAAAAGTAATCACTTTTCTGAGATAAAACTTTATCACCTTATCTAGATTAGAATAATGAATAGGATCCATTGGCTTAATGATATTGACTGGCTGTGTGTACATGGCCATATGCTGTTGGTTTATATCCAAGAAATCAAACAAGCAATCATACAAGCAAGAGGAAAATCACTTGGGTCCTGACCTCTGCCCTGGACGATGGTCCTTCGCGGTTGGATTTTTGTGTGTGGGTGTGGGGGGGGGGGGGGTGCTTTCGCTGGATTTATTCACTTCACGCCAGGATTGCCGAGTTATGTGTCTTCACCAAGGTATTTTATTTGGTTGTGTGTAGGAAACGACTAGACTCTTTTGGAATTAAACGTGTGGCATGCTCTCTGCAGGGTGCACTCTTTCGTGAAGTTCTACAGCAGCACATTGTGATATGCAAGAGTTAGTTAACTTAGAAGAACCAAGTGAATTAGAGGAACACTGCATAATGTTCCATATGTGACTTACCATCAAAGTTCTACAACCAAGTTATTAGTTTTCTTTCTTCCCTGCTTCAGGATCCGTACATCTGGGGATGAAGATCTTTGCCAGGATCTTTCTATTTGGTATATCATATATATATATATATATATATATATATATATATATATATATATATATATATATATATATATATATATATATATATATATAATATATATATATATATATATATATATATATATATAATATACTATATATATATATATATATATATATATATATATAGTATATATATATATACTATATATATCTATATGTCTCTGTCTCTCTCTTCTCTAATTATCTTCAATGTATCTTATATATTATATAAATCATACCTCATTTAATGTAGTCTTGAATCTTGTTTCCTTTGACTATTTGATTTTGTGTTGCCCCTGACCCTTTCACGATATGTAACGCCCGTTAGTTAGTTATTTCTTGTTCTTGAGTTTGTTATAAAAAATCGGTATTAGCTCTCACTTTTTAACTTTGTTGTTGTCCATTTGGGTTGAATATTAACACGTTAACGTATAACCTGAATGTTTTTGTCCTGACCCCCTAATAGCAGTACTTCTGGAGTTGGGACGCCATCTTAGGAAAGCAAACGTTGATATATTTTTTTGTAAATGTATCTGGTGTTAGTTTCTTGTGCATCACCTCCGCTGTGATAAATTGGTGACTGAAAAAAAAACACTTGTATTATTGGTTAGGGAGTTGAACTTGCTCCTCAAAACAAACCTCATGCCATCTCCGAGTTTTCGCTCAGTCGCCGTCAAACATAAATGACTCCTATTCACCACCACTAAAGTTCTGGTTCTGACCAAG
>NW_020872807.1:465161-467661 GCF_003789085.1 Penaeus vannamei | reverse complement strand
ACGCTGCAACAAAATGCGTTTCCTTCGGCCTCTCTGTGCCCGTCACTGCAGAGATCAGTGCACGCATTTATTTATTTATTAAATGTGGCCATTAGATAGGGGTATACACTGCTCTTGAATTTAGATGTGGCTTGCATCGGGTCGAATAAAGACGATATTGTTACACGAAATTACTTACTCATTTGGCTGGAAATATTAAGCGCGAAAATGACTAAATTCGTTTAAAGTGTAATATGATCCAGATGGACACATGTGTGAAAGAGAGAGGAAGAAAGAGAGAGAGAGAGAGAGAGAGAGAGAGAGAGAGAGAGAGAGAGAGAGAGAGAGAGAGAGAGAGAGAGAGAGAGAGAGAGAGAGAGAGAGAGAGAGAGATGAAAAGAGAGAAGAGAGAGAGAGAAAAAAAATAGAAAGATGAAGAGAGAGAGAGAGAGAAGAGAGAGAAAGAAAGAATGAGAGAGATGAAAAGAGAGAGGTGGGGGGAGCCAGGTTAAAAGGGAGAATAAGGGAAAGATAGAAAGAAAAATAAAAGGCACACAGAGAAAGATCCAAAACTAAGAGCATTTCGTACCGGTCATTCTCGGGTCAAATGCGATTTTCTCTCGAATTCCCAAGAAATCTCCAGACGATAACACTCAAAGAATCCTACCTTCGTTCTATCCCAAAATCCCTGACACTTTTAACACTCCTTTCGAAAAATCTATCCATCGAGAGGACAAGATTAAGCCAAAGAGGCGCCTTTTCGCTTCGATTTTAGACTCTCTCCTCTTGCTTCGAGTCTGCTTGTCCCAAAAACTGCGAGCGAAGTAATGTATATTGCTGGGAACGCTAGTGGTTGGGAGCGGGAGGGAAGGAAGGGGTAGGGCAGGGGTGGGGTTGGGGGAGGAGTGTCGGACTGTGGAAGGGAGGGGAGGGAGGGGGCGAGGAAGTGGGAGGGGGCCGGGTGTGGGGACGTTTGAGAAGGGAGGGAAAGGGAGGCGGGTGGGGTTAGAAACTTTCAAAAAGGTAGGGAGCTGGAGTTGCATCGAGTGGAGGCTCTTTTTTTTAGAAAAATAACGTGAGATCTTGATCTAAAGACATTTTCTATCATTCTTTGTCTTTATTTTGTTCCCCAAGTCTCAGCATTTTCTTCTTGTTAATTAACGAACAGGGACTCATCTAGCATAATTAGGAATTAACGGTCTCATTAAAGGTTTCTTTAGAAAGGTATAACGAATTTCATATATTCAAACTCCTGGGGTTGTTCTTAATAACAAGAAGAAATCAATAACATGAACTCATAAATATATATATATATATATATATATATATATATAATATTCTACAGATCCGTGGGTGTAAGAGGGAGCGAGGGTGAAAAAGATAGAGGGAATGGGAGAGAGGGAGGAATAGAGGAGGAGGAGAGGAGAGAGAGAGAGAGAGAGAGAGAGAGAGAGAGAGAGAGAGAGAGAGAGAGAGAGAGAGAGAGAGAGAGAGAGAGAGAGAGAGAGAGAGAGACAGAGAGAAAAGGTAAAGGTAAAGCACGTGCGTGTTGGATGAACGTACTTGACATATCCATTCTTTTAGTTTATTGTTATTCTGTTCATTTATCTACTTGCTTAATCATTCACCTACTTAGATATGTATTCGATACAATGTAATAAAGGCATGTTTTATCAAATTAACGCCAACTTCAAGTATAGATCACAACATTTAAAATCATTTAAATTTTACACAGCGAGAAGTCCACAAAGGTATAAAGTTTATGTTCACATTTTAACACAAGTGTTTGACAAAATTGCGCACAGAACATCGCAGATAAGAAACACTTATATAGTGGTAATTTATTGTGATAAACTCGGGGTATGGTTTCTGTTTCAGAAAGCGATTTCATGTTAGAGACAAAACTAGATTATGGAAAATTACTAAATTATGGGACTTGAAAAAACACGAAAGGTGTAGGCATCATTTATCATTTTATTTCTCTCGCACCAAAAGAGTGCGAGAAAGGGTTTTCTAAAAGAGTGATGAGAATTATAATCATGATAACAAGAGTGATGATGGTGATACTCCTGATGATGATAGTAATGGTGATGATGATGACGATGACGATAACGATGATGGCGATGAGGACCAGGATGGTGATGATGATTGTACTGATGATGAAGATAATGATAATAATGATGGTATTGAATATCCCGGTGTACTCAGTGAATAAAGAAATAGATAAACATAAACTTATAAAGTTTTCCATATGGCATTTCACTGCAAGTGTTCGACACAGGTGTGATAAAAACACCGTTATTAGAGCAACCTACACTGAAAATGGCGATATGAAAAGTGGGTGATCATTTATTCAAAAAAGTAAATTCGTATTTAAAGTCATGAAGAACGAGAACCTCCATGGATAGTCCCTTGAAAATCAGCATGCCCATGATGATGAATACTCCTGATGATGATAGTAATGGTGGATGATGACGATGACGATAACGATGATGAGGACCAGGATGTGATGATGATTGTA
>NW_020872807.1:447661-450161 GCF_003789085.1 Penaeus vannamei | reverse complement strand
ATTATATTTAGATTTTATCTATCATAGCAAACTCGCATAAAGATGTGTACATATACACTATCAAGTATTAATTTTATTCCATAGATGAACCGTAATGAAAAATCATGCGTTATTCAGAGGTTTGGTCACTCCTACTGTTATAGATTCGTATGTAAAGGAATCACTTTATCTATTTATCTGAAGAAGCCTTCAAAAAGATGGGTAAAAAAAGAAATATGACAGGCTAACCAATACGGAAATAAGCGGTGTTGTGGGAAAGCGCGGGTACATTGTTCTATTTACAGTATATATATTTAAATATATTTTGAAAGTGAACAATAATCTGTGTTAATAAGCATGATAAAGTGACGCTCAAACATATTGGGCTTAGTCTTCAGTATTTTTTTCCTGGAAATCGATAGAAAATAATAATAATACTATAACAGTTGTTTAGTGTAAACACACTTATATTTGATATTACAATTTAAGTCTACAGTGTTAGTTAAGCGTCTACTCATCTGAAAGACTAGATAATTCCCTCAAGTTTATATTCATGTTCCTAAAGCTATATTATGTTGTTCAGCGTATTTGTCTACTATCATTCATGTATGGATAAATACTTTTTTTTTTTAATAAATGGTTGATAAATGGGTATAATCTAATGTCCACCTCCCTACCTCCTTTTGCTTAACAATGGTAATCCGTTAAAATTACGCAAAGTATTATCTTCAAAATGTAATACGCAACTAGGCGCAAATTACGCTATGTTCTTTATGATGACAAATGCCTTCCTTCTGCATTCTTCAGTTGAACTTATTCGTGTGACTCGAAACGACTTTCTTTTGAGAAGCGTAGGTTCTTCTTCACTATATTTACTTTCTTGCAACAATTTTGTGGCAAAGGGTATATTTCATGCTGCCAGTCAAAACATACATACCGTTTTTGCCTCATTTTCTCAGTCCAAATGCACGGGTAATATAGAATAGCAAATTCTAAACCACATGCAGTATTTTTCATGTTAATCAGCATTGCTAACTCGTAGAGCGTCATCATCCGTCATCCATCACATCAGCCAGTCTGCAATTCATCCCCAAGACAAACAATCTCTACAATTCCAACGCAGATTACCTTCGACGTAAAAAAAAATACGTTGGTCTAGATGATTTATTGTATCACAAGACACGAAAACGTGGAGAAAAAATCGGCATGACGCAGGTATGAATGTTTCAATATTTATTGTAGAATGTCGTTATTTTACTAGCAATGAGTGTGAATGTGTGCGTATATACATACATACAAGCATATATATATATATATATATATATATATATATATATATATATATATATATATATATATATATATATATATATATATATATATATATATATATATATATATATATATATATATATATATATATATATATATATAGTATTGTATGTTATATACGTGTGTGTGTGTGTGTGTGTGTGTGTGTGTGTGTGTGTGTGTGGTGTGTGTG
Source organism: Penaeus vannamei (assembly GCF_003789085.1). Taxonomy (NCBI): domain Eukaryota; kingdom Metazoa; phylum Arthropoda; class Malacostraca; order Decapoda; family Penaeidae; genus Penaeus; species Penaeus vannamei. The sequence goes on along the minus strand of NW_020872807.1, from coordinate 448,678 downwards.
GTGTGTGTGTGCGTCAAATATAAATAATTATATATTTATGTATTTATGTATATATATATATATATATATATATATATATATATATATATATATATATATATATATATATATATGTATATATATGTATGTATTGAATACATTCCTCTGTTGTGCATGTGCCAAAGCTACAATGGTCATAGAAAAATTCTTAACTAGCATTTTATTCTAGAAACATATAATAATAAAGAGGCGGCATATCACAAGGTAAATCCTAGCAACAAATATAATAAAAGCAGGCAATTCTCTAATAACTGAATTCAATTCGTCTTAACTCTAAACCCTCCCTTTACCTGAATCAATAAACATTACGACGAACAAAGTAAAGAAATGTGAGACGGGATCCAGGCAGTCACCCCATTCTTGCAGTATCTTTCTGTTATATCCTTGAGCATAAAGCAATCGATCCTTTCCTCTTAACCTTGACAAGTTCCATTTGACATATAATACATTCTCAATCTGTTCCTTCATACCATCATTTGTGCCAAAGCAACACGCCATACCGCTTACCCAGTTGGGAAATATTTATAATCTATTCATCTACTTTTGGCCTCCGAATAAAGCAACGGAATTAGTCAAATGAGGCAAATGTGTGTATGATGGGAAGAGAGAGAATGGAAAAAACTAGAAAATTTTGTGACAGAGAGAAACTGAAACTGAAGAAACTGAGGCACAATCACCAAATCCCTCTCTTTCTCTCTCTCTCTCTCTCTCTCTCTCTCTCTCTGTCTCTCTCTTTCTCTCTCTCTCTCTCTCTCTCTCTCTCTCTCTCTCTCTCTCTCTCTCTCTCTCTCTCTCTCTCTCTCTCTCTCTCTCTCTCTCTCTCTCTTTTAAAAACGATTATTAATTCCAATTTCTCTCTTTCCCTCCACATTTCTTCAACTACCTTTCAACACAACCGTTGGCTCCCTGTCCTTTGACTTCAAAAGAACAAAGTGCAGAAAGAAACTTCATTATCCAATTGAGCGTCAGTCGGAATTC
>NW_020872807.1:439848-447561 GCF_003789085.1 Penaeus vannamei | reverse complement strand
TCTCTCTCTCCCTCTCTCTCTCTCTCTCTCTCTCTCTCTCTCTCTCTCTCTCTCTCTCTCTCTCTCTCTCCTCTCTCTCTCCTCTCTCTCTCTTTCTCTCTCTCTTCTTTCTCTCTCTCTCTCTCTTTCTCTCTGTCTCCTTTTCTCCCTCTCTCTCTTCTCTCCCTCTCTCTCTTCTCCCTCTCTCTCTTTCTCTCCCTCTCTCTCCCTCTCTCTCTTTCTCCCCTCTCTCTTTCTCTCCCTCTCTCTCCCTCCTCTCTCTCTCCTCTCTCTCTCTTCTCTCTCTCTCTCTCTCTCTCTCTCTCTCCTCTCTCTCTCTCTCTCCTCTCTCTCTCTCTCTTCTTTCCTCTCTCTCTCTCTTTCTCTCTTCTCTCTCTCTCTCTCCTCTCTCTCTCTCTCTCTCTCTCTCTCTCTCTCTCTCTCCTCTCTCTCTCTCTCTCTCTCTCTCTCTTTTCTCTCTCTCTCTCTCTTTTCTCTCTCTCTCTCTCTTGTCTCCCTCTCTCTCTTCTCTCCCTCTCTCTTTCCTCCCTCTCTCTCTTTCTCTCTCTCTCTCTTTCTCTCCCTCTCTCTCTTTCTCTCCCTCTCTCTCTTTCTCTCCCTCTCTCTCTCCTCTCCCTCTCTCTCTTCCTCTCCCTCTCTCTCTTCCTCTCCCTCTCTCTCTTCCTCTCTCTCTCTTTCTCTCTCTCCTCTCTCTCTCTTTCTCTCTCTTCCTCTCTCTCTCTCTTTCTCTCTCTTTCTCTTTCTCTCTCTCTCTCTCTCTCTCTCTCTCTCTCTCTCTCTCTCTCTCTCTCTTCTCTCTCTCTCCTCTCTCTCTCTCTCTCTCTCTCTCTCTCTCTCTCTTTGCGTGTGCGTGTGTGCGTCGTGACCGACCTTGAAGGAGAGGTCGTACTGCTCGCCGCCCCAGATGGCGAGGCCGGGGTCGTAGCCGCCCAGCTCCCAGAAGAACTTTCGGCTGATGGCGAACAGGCCGCCGTTCATGACTGGGTTCCTGAGGCGAGAGAACACGTTCCCTGTTAGTGGCATCGTATTAATGGTAATTCAATGAGCGTGTGACTGGCCATCGCTGAAGTTGCCTAGGGTAGATGGCGTCACTAGTGTTACATAATCAGAACGGATATCACGTTTGAGTTTTCAGCCATGATGTTGCAATACGTTTTCAGTAGTTTATGTGGTAGTCTGTTGCATATTTACAAATGTACAATTGCACATCAGTATCTAGTTCTTATTTCAATCGAGTTGATACACACAGACTGATGCATAGCTACTCTATCAACTTCAAAAACATCTGTTACTTAATAATAATAATAATAATAATAATAATAATAATAATAATAATAATAATAGTAATAATAATAATAATAATAATAATAACAACAATAATAATAATAATAATTTTTGAAATTAATCCGTATTCTAGTTCTCATACCGCATTTGCGGTGCTGCACTAAAGTTCTTTGATAAAAAAGGTTCAGTTGATCAAGCAGCGAGCGATAAGAAGGAAATGCCTCTCTATCTCTTATCTTTATCCCTTGGCTTGGATTCTGCTTCCGCGCCTCCCCCGGCGCTGGCTGTGGCTCCGTGTCTGCTCGCGTGTCTGTCCAGATGTCCACATGTCTGTTTTTCTGTTTGTCTGACTGCTTATGTCTGTCTGTCTGTCTTTCTGTCTGTCGAACAGTATGTCTATCAGTCTGTCTGTCTGTTGGTCTCTCTCTCTACCTGCATGTGTCTGCCTGTTTATCTGTCAGTCTGTGTCTGTGTGTCTGTTTGACTAACCTTCATTCAATCTCTCTCTCTCTCTTCTTTTCCTTCTCCTTCTTCTTCTTCTTCTTCTCCTCCTCCTCCTCTTTCTCTTTTTCTTTCCCATTCTCTTTCTCCTTCTCTCCTTTCTTCTCATTTTCTCACCCCCCCCCTCTCTCTCTCTCTCTCTCTCTCTCTCTCTCTCTCTCTCTCTCTCTCTCTCTCTCTCTCTCTCTCTCTCTCTCTCTCTCTCTCTCTTTCTCTTTCACTCTTTCTCTTTCTTACCCTCTCCCTCCAATTTCTCTCCCTCCCTCCCTCTCTCCCCGGACCTTATGCAATGAAACGGGACGCCATAACCAATTGTGGGTCTCCATATAGATGAAACATTTTCAAGAAAGGATAACGCCAACAAGATTTAAGCAAAAATAAACAACTATGTTATACCATACCCGACACATGTTCATTGTAAAAGCACTGGAATTAATCGGCCGGTTTGATAGAATTATGCCAGGCCCGACCTAATTGACATTTATTACACGGACATGCACATACACAGAAATAAACGTATATCTATCAGTCTAGACATGTATATCTACCGTACAGATAGAAAAATAAATATATTTATTTGATAGATCGATAGGTATGCATTCATTTCCGTGTATATGGATGTCTGTTTATACGAATATTCATTGGGTCGGGCCTGGCACAATTTTAACAAGCCGGCCGAATATACTAATTAATATAAGTTACGTGCCTTATTGTACAGTGGATTGGGAAGGAAACCCATATAACCTCTTTGCAAGCACGCGTAAAGGACCCGAAAATGGTAATACGGACAAAGACGGCATGCGCCCGCGGGAAAGGTCAGTGAAATTGAGCAATATTTCAGTTCACTGTCTTAAAATCGATCCCTATCCATAGCGCTAACATCTTTAAGCACAGAGTAAATCAGTTAGTCTTTCAGAAAATGTAATGTCCTAAACATTCTCATAATGCAATTTTCGCAATCAGTCTTGCGTTCTTTATCAAATAACTATCTCCATCATATGTCCCCTTTTCGTACTATGCCTTTATATATCATTTTTTGTAGTTTAGTTGACATAACTTGTAGCCTAATGAATTATATCATTTTGAATCTTAATCCTCTCCCTCTGTCTCCCCCCCCCCCTTCTCTCTCTCTCTTACTTCCTGCTTTCTTTCCTTATTTCCTTCCCTCCCATCCCTCCCCCTCCCACCACCATTTACTTACTCCCCCACCTACTCGAAGGGCTCGGGCAGCCGCGCCTCGTCCTCGGGCGGGAGCGGCAGGCGCTTGTAGTAGAGCCTCCAGTCGAAGGCGCCGCGGCCGCCGTTGTCCTGCGGCGAGTACGCGAACGTGTCCTTGTTGATGACGTCGATCAAGGGGCACACGGCCGTGCGGGGGTTCCTGACGATGGGGTCTGCAAGGGGGACACGAGGGCTTAGGGTGGGGCGGGATGGGGAGGAGAGGGGCGGTACTAAGGGAAGGGAGGGGGTGAATGACACAATAGGGGAAGGAGGAGAGGGACGGGGAAGGGCCTGCGATGGGAGTAAGGTGGTGTATGACAAGACGGTGAGCGGGAGGGTGAGGAGGCAGAGGGCATGGCCTTCTCACGATGGGCACAGGGGGAGGGGCAGACGGAGGCATAAGGCTGGAATGTCGGGGAAGGAGGAGGCCTCTGCAACTGGGAGGTAAGGATAAGAAGGCAAGAGGAGAGATGAGCGGGAGGAGGTCTGCAAGGAAGGAAAAGGTGGGTGAGTGCGAGGCGGTGGGTAAGGTGAGGAGGAAGATGGCTCTGCAAGGGAGGAGGGAAGAGGGAGGCCACGTCGCTGAAAGGAACATGGGTGAGAAACACGGCTCTCGCAAAAGGGCAGAGAAAGGAGGTCCTTCAATGACAACACAAAGCGGGGTCACCGGAAGGGGATGGGCTTCTATGCAAGGTCAAAGGGGCTCACCAAGCAGGGGCGGAAGCCAGTTGATCATGACCTCACAGTGGGAGTCCAGGACGACGATGACATCGGCCGTGACCTTCTTGGCGCCCTCCTGCCGCGCTGTGATGAGGCCGCGGCGCTCCGGGAGGCGCACCACCTGCGCGATCGGCACGTGCTCCGCCAGCCACGTTTCTAGTGGCTCCTTCAGGAACGCTGCGGGGAGAGGGAGGCGTCCTATAGGTGGCGCAAAGGATATAGAGGGGGAGGGGGGATGTACAAGAGGTTCGAGATTGACTGTGGGGAAGGAGGGAAGGGAGAGCCTGGTTTTTGGAGCTTCATGTCGACGGCTTATAGTGAAATCTGCATTTCTGTGATTACTCCTATTTTTTCTGTTTCTGTTCCCAGTGGCTGAGATGTGTCTCGCTTTCAGAAAAGTGAAAGAGAGCACAATTGCATAAGAAAGAGTAAAACACGAAAAACAAATATAAGCCTGCCACCTCCAATAAGTAATAACAGAATAATAAAGAAGGATAATGGTCATAATATTAGTAACGAGAAGCCCACCTTTCATGGTGCTGCCGTCGTCGACGAGGATGATCTGCTTGAGCAGGTGCTTGGGTGAGCGATTGGCCACCGACACGACCGTCCGCAGCAGCGTCGTCCAGTGCTCCTCGAAGAACGGGATCACCACGCTCACCGTCGGCAGGGCCGCGGCGTAGCGCTTCTCCTGGCACCTGCGGGACGCGGGAGGAACGTCAGTGGACACGGGATCGGGGGAGGCGCTCGAGCCTCACGGGGGTGGACGAGGGGCTGGGCCGCGACGAGAAGGCTGGCTAAGGTCAGGGCAGGGCAGAGCAGCAGGAGGATTAGGGGAGGTCAACAGAGTAAGTGAGGCCCCAAGTTTGTCTTATGGGGTAAGCGGTTAGGTCAGAAGGATAGAAGAGATACCGGGAAAAGTTGCTAAGCGAGGAAGGGACGGAGGGAATGGTGCATGGACACAGAGGAATAAACGCGAAAGAAGTTCAATAATTTAGTAAATGCAAGAGACGTGGAGTGAACGGTAGGACGACAGGACAAATATAGACCTAAGCCAACGAGCGTTTGAGAGGCGATAATTGAAGTATGCATGAGATTAGATACGAGCTCTGATACGTTAAAAATAGGCCAGAGGCTGAATCATTAAGGAAAATGAAACTATATGGATGAGGACGAACTCTATGAGCGTGTGTGGCATGTCAAGTAGAGATCAATAACCATAACTGCAAAATAATTGACTGAGCAAAAAGACGAGACGATAACAACAACTACAATAATAATGATAATAGTAATAACAACAATACTAGAAGTAGAAACAAAAATGATAAAACTAATAATAGTGGTAATTATGATCATAAGGATTACAGTAATAATGCTAACAGTACTAAACAATACGAGGAGAAAAAATATCAAGTCGTATCTTATCTGTATCGTCGTCGTTGTTTTCAAATTTCTTATCACGTACATAGCAAATGTGAAAAGGACTATTTTTCAATAACAAATGAGCAAAAAGAGACAGCAAGGAGAAGGGGAGGAGCGGTGGGGATATGGCGGAGGGGGAGGTGGAAGGCGGGAGGTTCCGTGCTCTTAAGGTAAATTCCAATGTCGTGTTGTGCGGCGAGGGGAACCAAGCCCCCCCCCCCCCACGTGGGCATGGGAGACGTTGGTAACAGGCATGTAATTTTGGCGTCGCTCATCAAAAATTCCTTGGTATTGATTGCTAGTTGCGAAGGTGGCCCTTCTATGGCTGCTACACGTCTGGGAGGTGCATGTGCGTCTTTGTGTGTGTGTTTGTGTGTGCGTGTATTTGTGTGTGTGTATTTGTGTGTGTTTGTGTGTGTGTGTTTGTGTGTGTGTGTGTTTGTGTGTGTGTGTGTGTGTGTGTATTTGTGTGTGTGTTATTTGTGTTTGTGTTTGTGTGTGTGTATTTGTGTGTGTGTTTGTGTTGTGTGTTTGTGTGTGTGTGTGTGTGTGTGTGTGTGTGTGTGTTTGTGTGTGTGTTTGTGTGTGTGTTTGTGGTGTGTGTTTGTGTGTGTGTGTGTGTGTGTGTGTGTGTGTGTGTGTTTGTTGTGTGTGTGTTGTGTGTGGTGTGTGTGTGTGTGTGTGTGTTTGTGTGTGTTGTGTGTTTGTGTGTGTGTGTGTGTGTGTGTGTGTGTTGTGTGGTGGTGTGTGTGTGTGTGTGTGTGTGTGTGTGTGTGTGTGTGTGTGCGCGTTTGCGTGTGCGTGTACGTGTGTGTGAGTGTGCGTGATGATTATAGTGCATTAACGAGAAAATATTGATGCTTAAGCTAGAGATGAAAGGTAACAAAATATCTAATAAAGGTATTTACGGGGTTTTAGTCCGAGAACACTTTTAGACATGTATTCCTTCCTTAATTCTGTGATTAATACTATCATTATTACTACTATAATTACTAGCAGTAGTAGTTGTTGCTTTTGTTTTAATCACTTTGTAACTTTCCTTTCTTTCTGAAAGAAGTTGAGCAAGCTATAACGTCACTGAAGCACAGCTGACTGGAGGATATGCTGCACTTACATTGAGAAACCTTGCTTATCAACAATTCAAATATAATCCTGCTGTAAACTGTGCTGAGCAGAACTGGAGGGAAAACTAAAGAAACCGATTTGTGTTGCTGAAATGGTACAAGGATCATATGGCACACAGACTATATATTTAACATATAAATCCGTAAATGTAACAGGATCTGCTTTTTCGGTTTATCGAGTATTCAAAGGCCTTCAGTTATGCCACGTCTGAGATGAGTGAAGGGCATCTGACGGTTGCATACCCTCTCCTGCCTTGTTAAACGTCTATGCGGAGAACATCATACGTGAAGTGATGGAAGTTGAGCGGTTATGAATCTTCGTGTTGGAGAAACACTAATAGGTGGCCGCCACTGAGCAGACGATGCAGCATTACTTCCCAAGTAAAGGGATCGTTTAACCAGCACTATTGAAGTCATGGCCAAGTAGAATGTGGGGTGCGATTTGAAGATGGATGAAAAGTGATGTGATGAATGACAGGAAAATGAGCAAAACATGCTAATAATGTTTTGAATGGTTAAGGCTAAAAGAAGTCTATCATTTCAAGCATCTTAGTAAGAGGTTTGATTGCGAAGAAGACCCTGAGTGAGATGAAAAGGTTTTGGCAAGGCCAAGACAACTAGACACAATAACAGACTTTTAGGATGCGTGTATTTACAATAGTGGCTTTCTATTCGAGACCAACTCGTAAATCAGATGTGAAAAGAACCGCAGCCTTTGATAAGATACCTTGTATCTAATCAAATAAAAGCGTAAGGACCGACATTATAATAATGGGCGACTGGCTGCTGCGCTACATAGAGAAACAGATGTCTTTTGGACACAAACGTCACGACGGTCTGGCGAAGGAGCCAAATAGGCGGAGAGGAAGACCACGGGGTCGATGGGGCGCGTTCGGCTCGATGCAAGAGGCTGCACTGCACGAACGGCAATGGCGAGAACAGTCTCGTGAGCCCTGCTAGATTCGTCTTTCTTGCGCGGGATTTCGACGGTAATCTCCCTCTTGTCCCGATTTCGCGTGCGTGGCTGGTGCTTCTGCCAGCTGTATTTTTTCTATGCGTCTACTCATTTAGTTTGACAATATGTCTTTGATTTTATGCTGTTTGTATATGATTTGTGCATATGTTGTATGACATGGGTTTATAAAATAATCATGTAAGAGATGGTTCACAGTTTTCAATATTTTCACTTGTGTACAAAACATACACTTTTTAGATACCCCCTCCCCCCCCTCCTCAAAGAGATAATGTTGATGTTCACGAAGGTTACTCTATTCCTGCCAGCGTTGTTTAATATTAAACTTTTCAAGCGGATGAAAATATATACCATTGTTTACTCTGATGTGAGAGGCCAAAAAAAGAGAGGCCGTATGTTCAATGCCGATTATACATTTGCGTGCAGTGTACAATCAAGTGGTTTATGAATCATTTGCCATAACACCAGATG
>NW_020872807.1:424094-427248 GCF_003789085.1 Penaeus vannamei | reverse complement strand
CTCTCTTCAACTCGACGGTACCGAGGTATTGAACTGACTATATTCTCACTTTTTATGGCTGTAGAATCCATGTTTTTTCTCTCTTTTCTCCTTTATTTGTCTCCGTGAAAGCCTCTAACCCACTCTGCCCCTCCAGGCTGGTGATACTCTTGGCGAGGTTATGGGCGTTGACAGTGCTGAGCTGTACAAGAACCTGTGCAAGCCCAAGATCAAGGTCGGCGCTGAGTTCGTCACCCAGGGAAGAAACGTTAACCAAGTTAATTACTCCGTTGGCGCTCTAGCCAAGGCCCTGTTCGACCGCCTCTTCAAGTGGATCGTTAAGAAGTGTAACCAGACCCTCGAGACCGGAATGAAGCGTGCCATGTTCATCGGCGTGCTTGATATTGCTGGTTTTGAGATCTTTGACGTAAGCTTTATTGTTTATAGGGTTTGCACTGTGGTAATATGCTGAATATAAGGTGTTGAAAGCTGCAATTAAGGCGTTGCATTTACTATTTTTCACGCAATTTTCTACTCAATATATTAACCTTTTAATGATGTTCCTTCGTACAGTACAACGGCTTCGAGCAGATTTGCATCAACTTCTGTAATGAGAAGCTACAGCAGTTCTTCAACCATCACATGTTTGTGCTGGAGCAGGAGGAATACAAGTCAGAAGGAATTAACTGGCAGTTCGTCGACTTCGGTATGGATCTGCAAGCCTGTATCGAGCTCTTCGAGAAGGTGTGTTCTGGCGGTTGATGTATTCCAATTAAGCATAATGTCTTCGGAATAGCCCTTCATCTGAATGTAATTTCATGAGAAATTCCATTACCAAAATGTAACCCTGTTTATATCGTTGCAGAAACTCGGTCTTCTCGCTATTCTCGAGGAGGAGTCTATGTTCCCTAAGGCTACTGACAAGACGTTTGAGGAGAAGCTGAAGGCCAACCATCTGGGCAAGTCTCCCTGCTTCATCAAGCCCAAGCCTCCCAAGCCAGGCCAGTCTGAGGGTCACTTCGCCATCGTCCACTACGCCGGCACGGTGACTTACAACCTGAGTGGCTGGCTGGAGAAGAACAAGGATCCCCTCAATGACACCGTCGTCGATCAGCTTAAGAAGGCTACCAATCAGTTGCTTGTATTGTGCTTTGCTGACCATCCTGGCCAGTCTGGTGACGCTGGTGGTGGAAAAGGTAGGGTTATTCTTAAAATTTTATGAAGTAATCTCTGCTTAGATTAGACGGTTCTTATACTGTTTCTTTTCCATGTATTCAGATATAATATATCTCTGTTATTTGATACACGTATTTCTTTTTTTCATCAGGCAAGGGAGGCAAGGGTGGCAAGAAGGGGTCCGCTGGTTTCAAGACTGTGTCCTCTGGGTACAGGGTAAGTATATTTTATTTTCTCTGCAGTTTCCTTGAGTCCTGAAAATGCGTCTTTTACAGTGCTTTGAAATATACCGATATCATTTTTCTTAATTATAATCACTCAATATGTCATTATTTTCCTCAGGACCAACTGAACAGCCTCATGACGACCCTGCACTCCACTCACCCCCACTTCATCCGTTGTATTGTGCCCAACGAGACAAAGACACCAGGTATGCGGCCGCCGAATTATTTATTGAAATACATGCAGTATTTACCCCAGTAATCGCTCTAATGTTAAGGAGTAGTCATCTAACGCTTCTGCCATCCCCTTACCAGGTGCGGTTCAGGCCGGTCTTATCATGCACCAACTGACCTGCAACGGTGTGCTCGAGGGCATCCGTATCTGCCGCAAGGGATTCCCCAACAGGATGCCTTACCATGACTTCAAGCACCGGTTAGTCATTCTGTAGATAGTTCATAAGCAATGATTAGTGTTCTTTCACTGAAACATAATAACTATAATGAATGTATTCTCATGGAGATCTGTTCTTCACTAGCTACAAGATCCTCGCCCCTGAAATCATGATCAGTGAGAAGGATGACAAGAAAGCAGCAGAGAAGACATTTGAGAAGGCTGGTCTTGACCCAGAACTTTTCCGCTGTGGTAAAACGAAGGTCAGCATTTAACTTTTTTCCTTTGCCCCATCTCTCACACACACACGCACACATAAAATTATATATGTAAGTATACATATGTATATACCTGAAACATATTATCTATACCTTACAACAGTTTTAATGAAAACCTTTTTGTTTTAATGCACATCACAGGTATTCTTCCGTGCTGGTGTCCTGGGAACCATGGAGGAAATTCGCGATGAGCGTTTGGGCAAAATCATCACCTGGATGCAGTCATGGATCCGCGGAATAATCGGTCGCAAGGAATATGTCAGGCTTCAGGAGCAGCGCGTATCTCTGGTCGTGCTGCAGCGTAATATCAGGAAGTATATGGCCATGAGCAACTGGTCTTGGTTCATCTTCTGGCAGAAGGTGAAGCCTCTTATCAACCAGCCCAGGCTGGAAGACGAGATCAACAGACTCAAGGACAGGGCTGAGAAGGCATGTCAAGACTTGGAGCGCGAATCTTCTCGCAGGAAGGAACTGGAAGACTCCAATACAAGTCTTACTGAGGAGCTCAACGACCTGAAGGTTACCCTTGAATCAACAAAGGGAAATGTGTCCCAGTTCATTGAGGAGATGGCCAAGCTGTCTGCTCAGAAAACTGAGCTGGAATGTCAGTTGAACGTAAGTGAATAATGTTGATAACATTGCTGTATGCGAATTGAAACTGTATACTTAATGTAAATAAGTTTGTTAAATGTTATTATGACTATTGCATGACGTGCTTTCAAATTACAGGACGCAACGATGCGACTCCAAAAAGAGGAAGAGTCTCGAACTCAAATGTTCCAGTCGAAGAGATTAGCTGAACAAGATGTCAACGCCATGAAAAAGGACATTGAAGACTTTGAACTGAATGTCCAGAAGACTGATCAGGACAAGGCAACAAAGGATCACCAGATCCGCACCTTGAACGATGAGATCGCTCACCAAGACGAAATCATCAACAAGATCAACAAGGAAAAGAAGCTCCTACAGGAGATGAACCAGAAAACCGCTGAGGATCTTCAGTCCATTGAAGATAAGGCTAATCATCTTAATAAGGTCAAGTCGAAGCTTGAACAGACACTTGACGAGCTGGAAAGTTCGGTCGATCGCGAGAAGAAGCTTCGTGGAGA
>NW_020872807.1:404094-419094 GCF_003789085.1 Penaeus vannamei | reverse complement strand
GAACACGCCCAGAACCTGGAAAAGATCCGTAGAGGCCTAGAAGTTTCCGTCAAGGAGCTGCAAGGTCGTCTTGAGGAATGTGAAGCTAACGCACACAAGACCGGCAAGAAGGCTCTTGCTAAACTGGAAACCCGAATCCGTGAACTGGAATCGCAGTTCGATGACGAGGCTCGCCGTCACGCCACAGCCCAGAAGAACCTGATGGAATGCTGAAGATGGCGCATCATTCAGAGTTTAAGGAGTGTTCGTATGCTGTAAATTGCCATTTAGATAAACCAGTTTTCTTAGCGTAATACCAAGTTTTGAAAAGTACTATCGAGAAAAAAGTAATTGTACCACTATGTTTTTTTTTTTTTTTTTTTTTTTTTTTTTAGTACATGGTTGAACAGAAGATGTAATCGAGTTTAGACAAATATATGAAAATTTATCATCCTCATCATTTGTACGTTGAGGAAGGTTTATGGCATTTGTTACAATCTGAAAGAGTTTTATATATAAAGTGACTATTCCCTTACGGTCTAGTCACGCACTAAAACATACAAACAATACATGCACAAGCGCGCATGCACAAACACACATACACTCCGAAATTCGGGGAGAGAAGGTAAAATATCTTTTTACATAAAATTAATGTTGGTGACAAAATAATTCCATTCTTCTGGGACCCTGTTTGTTTAGGGAAAAAATCCGAAAAAGTTACACAATTTAAAAACAATTTGATGAAAAAAAAAAATTGAATAAAGCAAGGGAAGTTTCCTCGTAATTCACAAGCATTAGGTTATCTGAATACGCCATATTGCCAAGATATACTGTAGGCTTTTTCTATATCTATGAATACCAGTATAATTTTTTGCCAAATGCTTCATGAATAATATTGAGGTCCTTTTCGGAAGCCGCATTGCCGCATTTCTAGAATTTACAAAAAAAAAAAAAACAATGGCTTGCTGTTAACAATTCGTTCCGTGACCTTACACTAGCAATTTCTCAACGCATTCCGAGCCTTCTAAGGCTCGGACACGCTCGTTCATTGTTGGATCTTAATTGTAATCCAAGTAATCTCCAGTGCAAAGTGTATTGGTTTCAGCTCGGTCGCTTCCTTGGTGGTCAGGAATGCGTGAAATGAGAATTGCATGGAGAGTGCATGAGTAATGTCTCGAGTTGAATTGAAATTTGTTACCTCTTGAATGATGTTTCTAATTTGGTAAGAATTTTTCTTATTTACTTTACTGACAGTGGAATAAACCTGTGTTATTCATACATTATTTTTTGTAGTTCCGCAACACTTTCTTCTAGCTTATGTAATTGTTTTATGAGCCTTATCTCTCGCTAGTTTGCAATTGCAAAAGTTCTCTGAAAAGCCTGTAGGCCCTACTTCGTTCACACAGGTAATCTGTTGTCCTCCATAGAAATCAATGCTTAACACTTCGGGCGTCTTCTGTACTTGCCGTAAAAGTTAATCCGGTATTAAAGTTTAATCCAGGTTGGCAGCGTCCAGGATCAACTTTTAATCCTCTAGACCAAGGTCTATATAAGTACTTATATAGATCTAATACCTAATAAAAATAAGTAAAGAGGTGAAGAAAAGAGGTGGGTGGGAGAAGATTAAAGGGTTAAAAATGAAGGAAGATACAGATAGAAAGTAGGGGGGCGACACCCCTTGCATGTCTTTCTTTCCTTTTGTTGCTCAGTCTTGGGGGTTTTTGGAGGAAGCAGGGAGTCAGGTGGACTTAAATTAATTGAATAATTAACAGAACGTGTTTTGGGATTTTTAATTTTATATTTATTTTTATTTTTTGAATATTTTATGCTGAATACGAAACTTGAACAAGAGCAACTTAATACTATAACTAAAAACTGTGACAAGGAACGAGAAGAATTTTTATTGGCTTTTTATTTTATTGTTTTTATTTATTTATTTTCTTAAAGGTTGAAACAAATTAACGAAAACTTTTTTATTTTGTTTTAATTATTTCTACTTTTGTATTGGGTTTTGTTTATTATTATTTTTATTGATTTTACTTTAGGTGTCAACAGAAGCATAGAAATAAACATTTGGTAACAAATGGATGACGAAGGGGAAGAGCACTAAAGGATAGGAGAGAGGAAAGGGGTGAAGATGAGTGAAGATGACGTGCCGTGATGATATGGGTGATACTTGCATATCAATAGAATCAATAGAGACCGGATCAAGTGTTTGGTTTTTCATCTGTTGAGGAAGTGAAAGCATCGACAACTGGGTCTGAATTGCAAGGTTGGAAGGGGCCAAAGGAGAGCATGAGTAAAATAACACATAATAAGGGGGTGATAAAGTGATGGAAAAAAAAAATAAAAACAGACAACATAAGTTAAACAAATAAATAGATAAATGCAGCCTGTGGCTGAGTTAGAGGATAAAGAGGTAAAGTTGACGAAGATAAGTAATGCCGAACAAAGGTAAGCATTAAGATATGCAGAGGTGAGATAGGCCAGCATAGTAGCATTATGGGAGCGAGCCGATGCACATATGCATACACGGACATATATACATATATGAATATACATATACACATGCATGTACACATACGTGCACCCAATTCACGCACATATGCGGTTATGCTTGCCTGAGGTTGAAAGGGTTAAGGAGGTAGGAACATGAGAGAATAAGGAGAACATAACATAACGTAATATAACACAATAACATCAGAACAAAGAAGGTTTTTTTTGTGGAAGTTTTTATTTTTTTTATTTTTTATTCCTTTTTCCGTAGAACATCTCCATCCTGCTCGTCCTCTGACTCGCGTGTCTGCCTTATGCAATTGCACGAGTGCAATCCCATAATCAAAGGCAATCGAGTCAGAGTCCGTTGCAAGTTTGTAAGATACTCAGTTCTTGAAATATCTCGGTGTATAATTACGTGGTAACTTCAACGCCGAATATATACCTTTGAGCCACTGCAAGGTGGCCAGCCCTCTCTCCCCCGTGATTGGCTAATCCTCGCCGCACGCATGTACCTGCCAGATACCGCCAGCTAAAGCTGGCAGGGTCGAAGCTCACTCGCTTTCTTATGTTGTTATGTGCTGTGCAGCGTGGGTTAGCCAAACCTTTGGGGATTCTGAGGGTGACTTCTGGTTTTATTGTTTTTATTTATTTTTGCCTTCAACATAGGACATAATCAGGTAAAGGTAATGGTCATAGCTTAGTGGAGTGGGGCGTAGAGAGGTAATGGTGTTGTGTTTTGAGTCAGTGGAAGTATCCTGGGCCACCAGCTGTGATTGTTGTGTGTGTTTGTGTGTTTGCCAATGATGTTTTGGTAGTGCGTGTCTTCTTGTTCGCGTAGGCGGGCCCAGGTGTTTTGTGCGCGTCTGTGTATGCGTGTGTTGAGTGGCTCGATGCTGCATATTCTGTGAAGAGTTTCTGAGTAGTGTACCCAGAGTAGTGCTTTGTTCTGTACTGATTGCATTTTGAGTTTTTGTGAGTAAGATATTGCAACCAGCGGGACAGCTTTATATTCGAGAATTGGTCTGACAGTTGTTTTGTATAGTCTGAGTTTGGTTCGTGGTGTGTAGCATGAGAAGCGTCGGAGTTTGGTGAGTGTTGTGTTTGCTTGTTTGATTTTGTGTGTGACGTGTGATGTGACTTTGTTTGCGTAAGGGATAGGCGTGGTGTTTATTGTGATTGGTTGTGCGACTCTGCGTGCTATGTTCATGAGTTTGAATTTGTTTATGTTTGTCTGTATTTTCCATTGGTGCTCAAAGGTGTTGGTGTTCTGTATAGCTCGCTCTGTTGTTCGTTTCATGATGTGTTGTGATTTAGAGGGGTGTGGAATTATCTGCGTGATATCGTCTGCATAGGAAAAATAGTTACTGTGTGGTGTGGGTGCTGGCAAGTCGGCCCTTAATTCCTCCCCCTTTAGTCCATTCAACGAACGCTTCCCTGTGGTACTCTACTTCTCAGGTGGAGGTGGGTGCCCAGGTGGGTTCCCAGGCGTATTGTGGCAGTCCTATGGTCCAGGAAACTGCAGAGGAGGCGCGTGAGATGTGTAGGAAGTTGTAGTAGTGTTATTTTGTATTTGAGGCCGTCATGCCAGACCTTATCAAAGGCCTTGCTGACGTCTCGTAGTGTGGTGTTGATCTGGTGCTTGTTAGCGAGACCGAGAGCGATTTCCTCGTAAACGAGCGCAATCGCACTCTCGGTCCCCCTGTGTGGGCGAAAGCCGTATTGCCTACTGTTGTGTTTGCTGTTGTTTTCAAGGTGGGTGATGAGTCTGCGGGTAATAAGCCTCTTCAGCAGTTTCCCGGGAACTTCCAGCAACGAGATGGGGCGGTAATTCCCCACTTCGTGTGCTGACTTCCCCGACTTCGCAATAAGGGTGACAGTTGCGTGTTTGAATTTGTCAGGGAAATATCCTGCAGCCAGACTTGCGTTAAAAATGTGACCTAGCCTGCGGATCATAGTGGGTGGCAGATTGTTTTGATTTGTTTGTTATGTTGCTTGCTCCTGGTGTTGTGTTTTTCGTGTGTTTGATTGTGTTTGTTATTTTCTCTGGAGTGATTGGTGTAGAGAGGGGACTATCCTCTGTGAGATTGTTTAGTCTGATGGTGTTTTCGGGGAGAATTGTGTTTCTGTGTTGTAGAAGGTATTGTGTTACCTCGGTCTCTGTGGTGTTATCGAAGCGGGCGTTCTCGGCGGGGGAGATCTGGAAATTCTGTTGCCAGAATTCCCTGTGGAGAAGCTCCATCTCCTCCACCGAGACCACCTTCTGTCGATGTGTGTTGTATAAGAATGTGGTAGTTTGTTTGTTCGATCCCATGAGCATTTTGAAGGAACTCCAAAATTTCTTGGGGTCATTAGTGTTTTGACATAGTCTTTGTGCTAGTGAATCCCAGTGTTGTTTGTTCATTACTTTAGTCTCGTGTGTTATTTGCGTTTTGAGTTCTCTGTATCGTGTGCGTAATTGTGCGTCCCAACCCCGTGTTAGTGAGAGCTCGTGTAGGTGCCTGTATTGTATTTTAAGCAATCTAAGACGATGTGTTTCTTTGTAGTGAGGGATGGTTTTGTGTGTTGTTTTGGGTATGTTAGCCTCGCGGGCCGTCTGTATGTCTGCGTACCACTGTTCAAGGTGGGTGTTTATTGTGTGTGTGGGTTACCCCTCGAGATCAGTTACGTGTGTGTTTGTCTGAAACCCTCCCAGTTTGCATGTTTTAAAGATTCTCAGGGTTGTGTTGGGATCATGATAGGGTTTGTGGAGAGTGTTAGGATAGCCAGAAGGTGGTCGCTGGATGTAACATCGTCGGTTGTTATGTGGTGGTGTAAGTGAGCTCTGTGGTTTGCAAAGACTAGGTCGGGTGTTGTTGCTGAGTTTTAGGCAATGTAGGTTGGTGTGTGGGGGCCGAGGTGTGTTAGTCTGCCTTGTTGCATGTATGAGGCGAAGCCTCTGCCTACGTTGTTAGTGTCATTGTAGCCAAACAGTGGGTGATGTGCGTTAAAGTCTCCCATGATGTATATTGGTTTGTTGTGCCTCAGGAGCTGCCGAATGTCAGGTTCAGGTATGTAGGGTCTTCGTGGAGGTAAGTAGAGTGTTGCAAGTATGATGGGTCATTGTGGTGCGTTTATTTCGACTGCCAAGAGATCAGAATAGAAGTTGTTGGTGATTTTATGTTGGATGTTGTTTTTGATCGCTATAGCTACGCCATCGTTTCGTTCTTGTGATTTGTTGGAAGAATAGGTTGTGTATGTGTAGATTTTTAGTGGATTACCGTCATTGAGCCCATGGCTGTTTATGAGTATGATGTGTGGATCGTGTTTTCTGTATTTGTTGCAGAGTTCGTTTTTTTCCTGTTGGCCAGTGTAAGACATTGTGTTGAATGATGGTGAGATGATGAGTCAGTGTATTATCATTTTTGTTTTCGAATTTTGCCGATTTCCTCTTTTCCTGAGTTAATATTTTTGAGGGTTTTCGGCAAATAGCCGGATCCCATAGAAGTTAGGGTCCACTACCGTGCCGTTCATCAGACGATCCCAGCCGTCATCACCCTTGTGACACCTCTGGGTTTTTGTGCAGGTGGGAGATGGGGGTGGTGGATCAGAGGAGGTGGGAGGGTCCTCCCTGGGAGGTTCCTGAGGTGGCTGGACAGGTTTCTGCACCTTCGGCCTCACAGAGGTGTCAGGCTTAGGGGCTGTCACAGGGGTGGTGGAGAGGTCTGGGGGTATCATGGCCAGCTGGCTCTCCAGGGCCTGGTCGTGGGAGGATTCAGGGGATACTGTTGGCGGCTGTCTGGGGGGCTGGACAACTTTAAGGATGCCCCATGAGTCACCCTCCCCGAGATCTAACTCTGGTAAGTTGTTCTCTCTAAGGGCCTCTCTGGCATGGTGCCTGAAGCCCTTCTCAGGGGCTATGATGTCCTGTAGGTGGGCGTGAAGGAGGACCACCAGGATGTCCTTAGAGAGGTCATTTGGGAGAGCAAGGCAAATACTGGGCTCTGTTTTTGTGGCTGTGGTTCAGTTCAATTCAGTTAGATTTGCGAAGTCATGCTTCGCCCGGGCCTTTTCTCTGGGGTGGCCCGGCCTGTGTTAACTATTTCTAGTTAACTCAAATGTTTTCTTTGAACTGCATGCTTACCGCGGTGGCTGGATTGCAAGCAAGCGATCCAGCTGCCATGGTGAAAGCATGTTGCACACCCTTTTTACCAGCCCGGCGGCTGTGGTGGGTGGTCCCTGTCTCAGAAATTGTGTGTGTACACAATTCTGCAAGTAATGTAACAGGGTGGCGTTAGGCTCGCCGCAGTGTTTACATGACCTCCCAGACTTACTGTCAATAATTTGCCAAGCGCATTGGTAACCTAGTCTTAGTCTGAATAGTATGACTTCGGGACCTCTTTTTGTATTTGGAGGAAGGGCCAGTGGCTCATAGCCTGAAGCATCTGAGTACCACTTGGCAGCGAGCGATTTTGTGATGGTTTCTCTATGTGCTCCCCGGAGGACGCTGCAGCTTTGGTACCTTGGCTCAGTCCCCTTCGGCTGGGTTTAACGATCATGGAGGATGGGGGCTTACCCCTGCCCTTCTCGGCTAGTTTATCAGCAAGCTCGTTCTCTTGTATGCCTATGTGGCTTGGGACCCAGTTTATGATGATTCTTCTACCTTGACTAAGGATTCTTTGGGCTATGTATAGTACTGTTCTCAAGAGGTAGATGTTATCTGGGGGCATGCTATGCTGTAAACTGTCAATAGTTGCTCTTGAATCTGTGTGAATGACAACGTGCCCTCCCCTCAGGGACGCGTGTGTCAATGCTTCCATGATCGCAACCGTTTCAGCCTGAAGCGTTGAGGCATTGTCAGTGACCCTAATGGATGCTGTGGTATCCTTTGTTGCAAAGCCGGCGCCTGCATTATGGTTTATTGGATCCACGGATCCGTCCGTGTAGTAAGTTATACTACCCGGCGGAGTTATTTGTTCAGTGACCCTTTGTGCTTGTGCCTTTAGGCTAGGCATGGAATATTGATCTTTTCTCATTGTGAGATTTAGAATTGAGAATTCGATCATTTCGTTTATCCACTGCGGGGGTTCTTTGTAATCAGGGTGGGGGGAGTCCATACCCTTGGCAAGCAATGAATCTTTTAGTTGAAAGCGTATCAAAACTCTGGCTGTATGTGTGAGCCAGGAATTGTCTGCAAACAACTGATAATCTTGTTGTAGGCGTCTGAGAACTCTTTGTCTTAAATAGGAGTTTGTGGGTGCCTGCAGGACCTTAGAAAGGAACTGTGCTGCCATTAGATCAATTCTAGTGTCCACGGACGGTAAATCAGTTTCCATGAGGAGGTTGATGACCTTTGTCCACTTAGGTGCACCTAGAATGATCCTGGCTGCTTCGTTTTGTATTGTTTCCAGTTTTTCTTTTAATGTTGTGCTGGAAGCAATGAGGGCGACAGATGCATAGTCAATAATAGGACGGACAGCATGTACATAGAATGATCTTAGTACTTTGTGTCCTGCTCCTATGTGTCTCCCTGTCATGACTTTCATGACTGACAGTCTTTCCTTGGTTCTGTCAAGCAGGTATTGGATCTCCTTTTTGAAAGTGAGTGTGTGTCCTATCCATACACCAAGGTATAGATATTCCTTCACCCATTCCAGATCCATACCCTGTATGGTGAGTTTTTTGTTTCTGACATTGGTTCTCATTGCTTTGGATTTTGCTGCTGATATTTTTAGACCCGTCCTACAACACTCTTCAGACACCAGGTTCAGACAACGCTGAGCTCTAGTTAGGCAGTGGTTGCCAGAGGCTATGATTGCCAAGTCATCTGCATAAGAGATGAACTTGCATCCCTCTGGCAGGTGAATGTCGAGTATGTTGGACATGAGGGTATTAAACAGGGCTGGACTAAGAACCCCTCCCTGAGGAGCTGATCTATTTTTAAAATAGTCAGCTATCCAGGCCAAGAGTCTGCCTTTGACTCCTTTGTGGATTAGGGTCTCTTGAATGGCAAGTGGACTTGCCAACTCAAAAGCCTTCTCCAGGTCAAGGAAGACAACCACGGTGGGCGAGGTGCAGATTGTGCTTATGAGTGTGGAAATGCTATGAGCAGTGCTCTTACCCCTTGTGAACCCGTGCAGGTGTTCATGGGGGGGACCCGTTTTCCATCGGAGCCTGTTGAGTACCATCTTCTCAGCTGTTTTGCCCAGGCAGCTGAGAAGAGAGATGGGGCGGTACTTGCCAGGCTCCTTTGGCTTTGGGATGGGAACTATTGTGGCTTGTTTCCAGCTCTGGGGCACCGTGGCTGTTTGCCAGGATTGTTGATAACCTGCAAGAATGCAAGTTCTCCTGCAAGGCCTAGATGCGAAATGATGGGGTGAGAGATCCCATCAGATCCCGGTGCTGACCCAGAACTGGATTTGTATGATTTTCTTAGTTCCCTAAGAGAGAACAAGGCATCTGCTTCATCAGCTTCGAGTGCCTTGTCTCTTATGAGAGCAAGTCTTTCTGGATTTAAGTTTTGTTGTTTTTCTCTCATCATTGGAGGCAGATTGTTGGTGCTGGTTCTGGCAGAGAACTCAAGCACCAATCTGTTAGCCTCTGATTGTGGGTCATGATGAGTGCATTTCGGGGCTTGGCGGCTTGTCGCTTGCCTGACCCGTTTCCACAACTCTGTAAGGCTGGTCTGGTACCCAAAAGACTGGCACCATTCCAGCCATTTTTCCTGCCTTACTCTGTTGGCAGTTTCCTTGGCATCCACAACAGCTTCCCTCAGCAGGGCCAGATTGTCGGAGATCTTTGCCGTCGAAGTTTTTTCTACACATATTAACCCTGTGGTTGACCTCTTTGATCTCGTCATTATAGTACCAGGCGTCTTTGTGAGTTCTGGACCATGGACGAGTTTTGGGAATGGTTTGTGAGGCTGCCTGGTTTATGGCCTGGATTAGCCTTGCCTCTAGCACATCCACATCTTCATTATTGTTATTGGGTTCATTGTCTTTCAGACATCGAGCCAAGCCTTCTTGGAAGGCAAACAGTTGGCCTTGTCAGTTTTCCATTTAGGAATGTGATGTGTCTTTGGGCTGGACCTGCATCCATTAGTGTGGTGACTATGCCGTAGTGATCACTAGTAACTGTATCATCAACACACCATCGAATTCTCTCCACCATTGTTGCAGTGGCAAAGGTGAAGTCTAGGACCCCTCCCTTCACATGCGTTGGTTCTTTGGTGTTGAGAAGAGCGATCTCAGGGAATGTCTCAAGCACTTCTGCTATGTGAATGCCTGCCGCGTTCGGCCTTTTGCGGGGATTCAGCATGGCCATGTGTGCATTGAAGTCTCCCCTATGATCACTCGGTCTTGTGCTGCAGTAGCACAGACCTGGTTTAAATCTAAGCTCTCACACAGTGGTTTGCTATAAATATTATATATTTTTATAGAGCCCCCAGGTAGCTGAATCTCAACAGCAAGAGATTCAACACCATCTCCACAGTGCGGCGGATTGGCTATTAAGGAGCAAGGGATAGCTTCTTTTACCAGGGTCATCAGGCCTCTAGCACCATCCAGGTTTGGAGTGGTGAAGGCATGATATCCTGAGAAGCACACGGATCCCATTGTTAGTGTCTCCTGGAGCATGACGACGTCAATGCTCCTTGCTCGCACAATGGACTGGAGAAATGAGTTCTTGCTTTTATAGCTACAGATATTCCACTGCAGTATGCTTAGATTGTGTGCCATGATGGTTACTCAGTGTCACTTGCTTCATCTTCCGATGCCCCAGTGCTGGTGGCATCAGATAAATACAGATCCTCATTGATTGAGGATTGTACAACTTCCTCTAAGTCAGACACTCCGGTTAAGGCCTTACCAGGGGGTGTAGGGCCTAGGTTGGATGTGTTACCTTGGGTCGGAGGACGAGACTTTGGCTGTACAGACTCGGCCTGCTGCACAGTTTCAGCCTGTCCTGACAGACTAGCTGGGGTTTTATGTGGTGTTTCTTTTGAAGCTAGCCTGCCATCCGAGGATTTAGGGAGGGGAGCGCTGCTCGTTATCGGTTTGGAGGCTTCTAGCTTCCTTCCCTTCAGAGCCGCCACAGTTTGGGTCATAGCCGTCATGGCGACCTGCACTGCTTTCTCCGCCTCCTCACTGGTCCTCCCCAAGGCTGTTGCTACTGCAGAAACTACAGCACTCAACAGGAGAGTCATATCTTTCTCGTCAAAGAAAAGATTATCATCTACTGGGGGGACCATTGCTGTGGACTTTGAACCTTTTTCCCTTTGGTTCTTTTTTGTGGTTTTGCCACTAGCAAGCTCGGGGAATTCCTCTCTGTTAGAGGTATCCAATTTTCTCTGTGGGGGCGACTCCTTCCTCTTAGGAGGTCGGGGAGTCTTCTCCTTTTTATTTTGTTTTTTGTTTTGGCCCCAGACATAGGTACCTGGGGGCGCAGGGACAAAGTCAGGACGTTTTTTGTGTGCCTTAATACACACTTCCGTTTCGTGTGCCTCGCTGCATACACCACATTTGGCTTTGGCCTTGCAGTTGCCCTGGTGATGCCCGAATTTTTGGCACGTGAAACACCTCAAGGGCTCTGGCACATATGTCCTGAGCTTGTATGAACCCCAGTTACCCAGATCAAGGGTGGTGATTGGGGCTCCCTTGAGGATAACAAGGATTTGCCTGGTTGGAGACTTCCCTTTGGTGATGCGGGAAGCCTCCACCACTTGTGGGAGAGACGTGATCACCTCCACGTCGAACCCTAGTGGAAAGCCAAGTAGCACCATCTTGGATTTTTTTCTCTTGGGAGGTCAGTGGTGAGATACACACCTTCCTCCCATCTTTAAGCACCTTGATTTCCTGCAGGAAGTTCATGGTGGCTTTGTCTTTGGGGGCAATGATCATGCCCTCATCTCTGGAGATTCGGATTGATAATCTCACATTTCTTTCCTTCTCCAATGCCCTTACCAGCTGGTATGCATTGTCGAAGTCTTCAGGTTTTTTTGGTACCTTAAACCGCGTTAGTTGACTTGGGGTGTGTTCTGCCTCTTCATCAGAGTCAGTCTCCACCCTTCGTCGCTTCACGCCTCCCCTTTGCAGGGGTTTAAGGCCTTTGGAAGTGGGGGCAGCTGTTTTGGCTGGTACAGCTGGAGCCCCTTCTTGACTGAGGGAGTTCTGAGGGGAGTTCAGGCTTCCCTTAGTCTGGTGTGCAAGGACAGAATTTGTGGTTGGTGTTTCTGTCTTGTCCTTGCTCGGTTCAGCAGGCCGGACACGTTCGGCCTGCTTTTGGGTTTTCTTTCGCCCCCCTGCAGCCTTGAAAGGCTCCAGGGTGACTGCCATGGTCGGATTTATTTTGTGGTCATTAGAGAGTTGGAAATAGATTTGTCCCCTTTCGGGGGTTATCTTTATACCTCCTCTCTGGGTGAGGTCTGAAGAAGGGCCTCACAAAAAGCTCTGATCCCTGCACTCGACCCTTCAGCACCACAGGACAGGAGATCCCCCTGGGTGGGCTGAACTTGGAGTTTTGGTGTGGTAAACGCTCTGCACCCCAATCCTGTTATAAGGGGGGTGTGATCACGTCACCGCAGCCCAGGCGAATGTTGGAAATCAACGTTTCCCGCAGGCCCAGGCTGCACCAGGAAGTCAGAAAGAGAGGGCAAGAGTAAGACACCGAAAAGACGCCCTTGGTGCGTGGCCACAAACTATGTCCAGGACCAGAGGGTCCAGACCTGGTTTGAAACCTCGCTCTCCAAGGGAGCGGTAGTGGGGCACTTACTACAAGAGAAGGCCTGGCCAATTATCGCGGCGAACCACGAGAAATTGGCGGAGCTCTCTGTGTAGTTTGTTGTCAAATAATATCGTAATCAAGCTCAAGTCTGGAGGCTTTAGCTCTGGAGAATCACGCCAAGTGAGTGACAATAATGCCTCGCCAATTGGGTGATCTCTCTCTGCACACCACAGGAGAGAGGGCCTGTAAGGTGTGTACACCACAGGGGAGAGGACCTGTGTGTTCTATATGTTCTGTGGCTGTGGCAGTGACTGTGGACTTAATGTCCTGGCGGACCTGGTTAATGAGGGGTTTCCAGGCATTCGTGGTGGCTTGCACAGTTTCTAGTGCCGCCTTTTGAGCAACTGCCCTGAGTGGCCTGGCTTCTTTCTCCTTCTCCTTCTCTTTCTCCTTCTCGTGTGAGGTCTTAATGACCTTGGGAACAGGGCAGCTGTTGGCAAAAGTGCGGTGGTCACCGCCACAGTTAATGCACTTTTTAAAGTTACTAGTGCAGTTTCTGTAATTATGTGTTCCAGAGCCACATTCAGAGCATCTGTCTTTTTTCACTTCTTTACATTGGCCCTTCAGGTGGCCGTAGCCATAACAGTTCATGCACTGCCTTACTGGGGTGAAGCGTTCAAATTCTATTTGCCAGGGGGCAATGAAAAGGTAAAGAGGTAGATGCCTTTCTCCTTAATGTTCTTGGCAGACAGGTGGTCAGAGAATCGTACTTTCATCAAGTAGTTTGTCTTAAGCACAAAGACATGCTCAACATGAGATCCTGGAGCAGCTGCCATGATCTCGTCAGCGATGGTGGACTCGTTCTCATTTACGACCTGTCTGTCGCATTTCTTAAAAACCAGAGTTAGTTTGGCTTTCATGTCCAGAGGGAGGACAGGAGTGAACCCTAGCTTCCCGAGGGAAGCGACTATTTCCGCGGAAAAGAGTCGTTCGGCATGGTCGTTGTCTTCAACAATAGACAGATATCCATCATGGATGTTGTAGTACCGAAGTACTCTGATATTGGCGTCATAAAGAGCCTTGGCGAGGGTGTCCCGGCGACTGGGGCTGGGACCACCACGACAGGTGATTTTGACTTTCACCATTTTAGAGTCATGGGATGGAGTGGGATGAGCAGGGGTGAGATGAGAGGGAGATGAGGGTGATTGGAGAGAGATGAGAGGAAAGGGGAAAAGTAGAGGTCCTGCACTCGACCCCCCTTAGTGACAGCCTGGCGGCGTTCTCCAGAGTTTTTGTGGTGGGCTACTTCCTTGCTGCCAAACCTTGCTATAAAGGGACAGTAGGTGAGAGCGCACCACCCAGACGAATACAAAAACCACAGAGAGTTTATGTAGGTCCAGGTGGCCACAAGAAAGTGAAGAAGTTTAGAGGGAGAAAAGGCACACCTAAAGGTCGCCTCAGACCTGGGCCTCCCTATACAGATTTCCCTGTGATAGAGAGAGCTGCGGGTCTGAGGAGAGGTGTAGTTTTCCCTTGGCACCGTCAATGAGGCAAAAGAAAAAACCGCTGAAGGCAGTGTCAAAGTAAAAACATTCTGAAGACAGAGGTAATTTACTGTACATTTACTTTAATAAGAGGTCAGAGAATAGGAGCGAGACATCGCGGCGCGGCTGAGGCCTCGGCAGACCAAGGCAAGGTCTATATAAGCAAGGCCTATATAAGTACTTATATAGACCTTGGACCAAGGTGGCTCAGCGACACTTTGAAAGTTCAGGTTGCTATTATCGTCACTCTGTTCGCATTGACTGGGTGCTCTGGGTTATATAGACCTTGCCTCTAGACCAGGCTTTAATATTAAGCTCATATTTTAATTCTGCACATGCGCAGAAGGGACAAGTTAATCCCACCAATCATGTACTGATACGTTACGTGTCCGTCATGAACTTCATGGGAGCCATCGCTTGAGTTGCCATTCAGAGTTATTTTCGGCAATAACATCGATCGTCTTAAAATTTTCACATTTAGTATTTATTATGAAAATGAAACTGTATATTTACACAAATCATCAAATATTCTGATAAAGGAAATAACTTATGGTAATGAATATAAAAACCAATATAATCCCACGAGGAATCTTTGAAGTTCAGAGGCTGCGGGCATGGAACTCATATTTCCAGGTTAGTGAAACAAAAATTGTATGGCCAGGGTCACACAAGTTAACGTTTTAAATCAAATATGAACCAGTGTTTCAAAGAAGAATTATGTAGTGAGTTTTTTTTTTTCAATTACTTTACTTCAAAAGTATACTTTTCTATGGACCTCCTGAACAGTATCCTGAAGAAAACATGTTTCCCTCCAACACGATTCAACGCAGCAAAGAGCTGTCCGAGGAAACTGCGCGATGGATATTAATTGGTGAATGTCATTTTCTACATGAGTGTCATTGAAATAAAGATTGGTTTTATAGTTGTTAGAGCAGTTTCGTTACCCATTTTACTACTATAAATATAAGATCGTTATCATGAAAAAAAAGAATATTTCATAAATAATCATGTTTCCCTTATAAGTAGGCCTACTTGTGCCTCGTAATTATCATATAAAGATCAAACTGCATCCTGAGTGACTGACTACAACTTTCTATAACAATTACCTTTTCTCCAATCTATAAAAAATGAATATCGATTGTCAGAAAAATCTTTTAACAATGCAGTGTCTGAATTCAAATTGCAAGGTTTATTTATCCAAGTAAATTTTATATCGGACTGCAAATCTTCAGGTAATATCTTTAATACTGTCTTCTATATCATATGCGCAGGGACATGAAGG
>NW_020872807.1:379639-384639 GCF_003789085.1 Penaeus vannamei | reverse complement strand
TAATAATTCCTCAATAGTTTAACATCACTAGCGTCCTGGAAACAGATGTGTATCGAATGTCCATGGAAAGTCGTCGAGTACGTGAAGAAAGCAGTTCTCTAGTCATCTTTCTATGGTAAAGTCGACAGAAATGATAACTGATTTCAAATGACATCTTGTGAAACATGAAAATAAATATTTTATGAATCTTAGATTTCATTCTACCACCAAACACCTGATCTCAAGCCACATCATGGGTGAAATGAACTTAATGCGAATTCAGCAATAAACATCATTATCGGTCTGGGATCAGAAGTGCAAGGCATATCCACGAAAGTCGTCAAGTACGTAGAGAAAGCATTCCTTTAGTCATCTTCCTGTGGTAATATCGAAAGAAATGACTGATTTCAAATTACGTCTAAATTCCCCTCTTGTGAAAAAATATATAATTTTTTGGTACTTGAGCTTTCAATATCCCTTCCAATATCAAAATCTTTGAATTCATTAAAGACGTAATTCATAAGTAATGTTCGTTTGGCATAGTTTTAATTTTCTTATAGTTTTATTTAGATACATTTAAAGCTTTCTTCCATTTGTATCCAAATGTCTTTTTATAATCTGACGATCTAGAAACGAATGAGAAGGAATAAGCAGAAAGAAATGAACGTCATTCTCATCAGTCATACCATGAGCGCGATTGGATATTCCTCTATATATATGTATATATATATATATATATATATATATATATATATATATATATAATATAATATATATATAATATACATATATTATGATATATATTATATAAAGTATATATTATATATAAATATATATATATATATATATATATATATATATATATATAAATATATATATAATATAGATAGATATATATAGATATAGATAGATAAGATAGATATATTCATGTGCGTTGTTGTGCGTGTCTATATATATATATATAATATATATATATATATATATTATATATATATATATATATATATATATATATATATATATATATACATATATATATCACAAGCGTTTGGTCGTCTCTCTCTCTCTATATATGTGCATATATATAGAAGTATATATATATGTTATATATAGTATATGTGTTAAATATACATACATATGTGTATATTTATATATACATATATGTCCATATAATGTATGTGTATATACATACATATATGCATATCATATAGAAACATATCTACATCATATATATCATATATATACCCATGTGCCTATTTATGTGTATATACATATATATAATATATATACATAATATATATTTATACATATATATATATGCATGGTGTGTGTATGCATGTTTACTTTGTTGTGTTTGTGTGTATATATATACACACAATCCGGTCGCCGGTCTGCCTTTTGACAAATGCAGTCATTTCATCTCTTCCTTTCATCACTCAGCTGTTTAGTCGCCTGTACTTTGCTCCACGCCCTCATCGCCTTACAGAATAGTGTGGACACTCGCTGATTCAGAGGGTTTGGGGCTTTGTTCTTACCTAACCTGCCTGTTAAGGGTGATAAAACACTCAACTGCCGTCATCATACCATCACAATTATCTTAATGGACACCTTGGGCTGGGGCCTCCATCACTTGCCAAGTGGCGGGTTCCCTTCCCCATGAACTTGGCCTTGAACTTGGCGATGAGGCCGATGGCTGTTCCCTCATTCACTCAGTTTCGTTATTTATTTCTCCAATATGCAAAACCTCTTCATGGCATTCAGTAGTTCCTGCAAAGTTATCAGGTGACCACGATCGCTACACCATTGAACATTAGTCTCCAAACACCTGATCTCAAACCACATTCGAAGAGTGAACTTAACATAAATTCAACAATATTATAAGATCGTTACCGCCGTGGGAACTAGGCATACCGTCCATAGAAAGTTGTAAATTGCGTGAAGAAAGCAGTTTTATAGCTTTCTATTTGGGGTGATATATAAAGAAATGAGAACTAATTACAAGTGACATCTAAATCACTCTCTTTTGTGAAATATGAAAATGGATATTTTACTTATTTGATATCTAAATATTTTCCATTTCATAACTAGAATAGATATAACAGACACACACGGGAATATAAATATACGTATAAGATTACGGATATACATACATATGTATAGTTTATATATACAGTATACATTTAAGTGTACATACACACATTTTTTGTGTGTATGGGTATGCAAGTATATATACGTATTTGCATGTATATACATATATATCTACACATGTACACATGCACACATACACACTTATATATATATATATATATATATATATATATATATATATATATATATATATATATATATTTATATATATATATATATATATATATATATATATATATATATATATATATATGTATGTATGTATGTATATACACAAACGTATGTATATACACAAATGTCTGTATATATATGCATACAGTATACATTCAAGTGTGCACACACATATATATGTATGTTTATACGTATGTATACATAATTCCATGTACATATGTGTGTATATTTACTCATGTATACACGCACACTTATATGTGCGTGAGAGTATACGTGTGTAAGTGTATATATATGTGTGTGTATATGTATATGATATATATACATGAAAAGTATGTTAGATGTACTTATATTCGCAAAAGCTTATATGTGTGCTTGGTATATTTTTGCATAAGCATATACATATATACGCATACATATATATATAAATATATAGATAAATAAATAAATAAATGAATATATATATATATATAATGTGTGTGTGTGTGTGTGTGTGTGTATGTATATGTATATATATATATAATATATATATATATATATATATATATATATATATATATATATATATATATATATATATATATATACATATGTTTACATGATCATGACCGTATGAAATATCTGAGCATGATGATAATGTAATTTCACATTATGAGAAATATTGTTGTTGCCATTGTTACCTACCACTCGGGAAAACATCGGTAGGGAAAGTCAGGACATTTTTGCCAAACATAAACGCAAGTAACGTGTATAGGGTGGCGCTTCTTCAAGGAGCGTTGTGATGGCGTTTCACGGAGAAAGGTGGGAGGACGAAGGAGATGGGATCTTGTAGATGCTGAGAATTTGCTTTTCTCAAACATATATGCACCCAACTATATATATACATATATATACATACATACATATATATATATATATATATATATATATATATATATATATATATATATATATATATATATATATATATATATATATTAGCTTTTTCTTTCATCAGCGGAGTCACTTCAATGACTGACATGTTCTCTTCCGTTTCCTTTCCATACCATTGTACTCTTCTGTAATTTGGGCGGTCTCTCCTGAATGGATACAGGCTGCTGAAATGGCGACGCGCGGCAGTTGTCACTGCCTTTATGAAGTAAAAGTCACCGCATAATAGCTTGATTACCCAGAGGAGCATGGCGAAATAGCCCGCTTATTCATGGGAGGAAGGCGACCATGAGGGTTAATGAGTCCCAGGCGCTCGGTCGTGGCTTAATTGTCTCCGTTATTGGTAATGTTGTTCGTTATCTTTATAGCTGAACGAAAGGTGTTGTGTGTTGGGACAGCACTATTTGTGTGGCTTAAGAATTGATGAAATTTGCGAAATAACCAAAAACGTGTATATGAACTGAATACATAAACAAGCGTATATGTGTCTATATATGTGTGTGCGAGTGTGTGCATGACTACGTGTGAACAGAAGTGAATCAGAAAAATATGTTTAATTCTATATCTAGTTCTACGCCTTTGCACCCATGTACAAAAAAAAAAAAAAAAAAAAAAAAAATGCATGCGGATTTGTGCTGTGTTCGCTTAGGGAAGCATAATATATGTGTATACATATATAAATATATATAAATATATATATATGTATGTATGTATATATATATACATTTATGTGTATACATACGTTTACTATATGTATACATATTTACTTTCACGTAGATTAAACCTTGGAGTCGCTCAGGTTTGTACTGCGTGGGATTGGCTAACGCATACCTGGAGTATATAAACTCGATAATAACGAATGACCAACAGTATCTCTGCTCGTGTCATCATGGCTCTTACATTGGTAGGTTGTTAGTCTTGATTGTACTATCTGAAGAATTTGGACTTTACGAAAAGTTTATTGCATTTCAATGCTAATCATTGCTTTCCAGTCGGTCGTTCTGGCATGCGCCGGAGTCGTTCTGGGCTCCGTCCACCCTCCAGCATATGGACATCACCCACAGCCTGCTTACGCTCATCATGCGCCTGCCTATGGTCATCATGCACCTGCTTACGGCCACAAGCATGCCTATGAGCACGCTTACTGCGACCCAAGTGTGGCCCCCGCATGCGCTGACAACTCCACTCTCTCCTACTGCTTGGAAGACGCTGAGTATCCCGAGTACGAGATCAAGGCTGCCATCACTGCCGATCACCTCTTCGCCAAGAAGTACGCTGACGTCGCCGACCAGTCTGCTGACGACCTGGTAGACATGATTACCAAGGACCAGGAGGAGGCCTTCGACTACTCTTACTACACTGGGGCCTCCACTGGGGACTCTCCCTACGATGCCACCCACTGGGCTGGTCCTGAGGGTTACATCTGTCCCTCCGAAGTGGTGTATGCCATGCCCAAGCGTGCCCAGAATGTGGAAGGCAAGTGGCGCGTCATTGTCAACGACGTTCACTATTACAGCCAGACTGCCCGCCTCGAGACTTGTCTGTTCCCAGAGGCTGCTTGCCGCGCCCTTGCTCCTTGCTACCAGAGCCACTGCACCCAGAAGTCAGTGTACCACCGACTCCTCTCCTACGACCCATGTGACCCCTACAGGGGCCTCTTCATCGACATCTACAAGATGCCATCTGCCTGCTCATGCCACCTTCCCGCCTAACACGCCACCACAACGCTTCTCAACGAATCGCCTCTTCACACACTAACACTCCATGGCCACCAC